>CATKHM010000015.1:0-95170 GCA_949751825.1 Blepharisma undulans
TAAATTTATATCAAGAGCTTTCTCAATAGTTTTACAAATATTTTCTACCTTGATATAATCTTTTTTATCATTAAAACATATAGTGGCAATTTCTAAATAATTTCATATGCAGTCTAAATTAATTTGCCTCTTGGCAACTGATAAAATATCTTCTAAAATCATTGATTTTTCAGCTTTATATAAGTATTCATCTGCTTCTTCTCTTTTATTTTGAGCAAAGAGTAATTCTGATCATTTTATCAATAGGAAGCTTTTATATGCTATATCATCGTCACTTTTCAAATTATTTGTCTTAATTTGCAAGATTGCTTCACATTTTTCATAATCACATTTATCATAAAAATACCCATAAGTGAAATCAAGATAAAAGTCTTCTTTTAATTCATTGATTTCTAAACAATAAATAACCTCAAAAGCTTTATTATAAAAATAATTAGCTTTTGCTATATTTTCTTTGCGATTGTATATCTCTCCCATTATTTCATAAACTTGGAGCTTTTTAAATTTATTTTTCAAATGAGATTCTTCTAATTCAATAAAATATTGCAATGCATTATCATAATTTCCTATATGGAAATTGGCAATTCCTATACCAAATTTTACGTTTATCAAATTTTCTCCTGTACAATAATTTATAATCATTTCATAATACTCTAGTGCATCTTTGAATTGTCTTTTTAATAAATAATAGCGTGCTAACTCGCTATAGATTTCCATGGCTCTAGGATTACTCAATGGTTGAATTCCAATATATTTTTTTGCTTTATATAAATCTTGAAGAGCTTTTTTATACTCTAGTTTTGCAAATTCAATTTGGCCTAAGCGTAAATAATAAAATGATAGGTTAGAAGGGTTATTTATTCCTAATTTTTCGTTCATTTTTATCAATTTTTTAGCTAATTGGCAGGCTTTATCAAAATCACATATCACATAATAGAATTCTAAAAGCAATGCACCAGTTTCACCTGTATCTTCATAAGAATGAGCAACATTTTTGACAATTTTAATTAGTTTTTTTATTTTTTCTGATTTTTTTGAGTTTATATACATTTATGCTAAGTTAGTACATGAAAGAATAAAATTTGTTAAATTGGTGGAATCAGAAATGTTTTTGGATAATTTAATAAATTTCTTAAAGTATTTTTTTGCTTTTTCAAATTTCCTATTAATATAAAAATTTCTCGCGACTTTATAAGTATTTTTTATCTCAAATTCATTATCATCAGACTTTGTATTCATTTCTTCCTTAGAATTGCAATAAATAGCTAAATCTTCTTCTCTTAAGCCGAGAAACATTGTAGAAGAAAAGCTATAAAATAACTTATAATAATACTCGCCTGGGAACAATATAGTTCCTTCTATCTTTTTTCATTGTTTTGTCAACTTGGAAACTTTTCTCTTTTTGGCAAAATCATAAATAATTTTAAAAAAATTATCTCAAATAAATCCTTCTCCTTGATTAAAAAGCATTTTTATGGCTCTCAAATTATGAAGAGTTTCATAAGCCAACTCAGGTTCTGATGTATTTAGATAAGAATGAAATATGCATCTACAAATGCACTCTAAATCCATATCTTTAAAATCTTGCTCATAAAGCCAGCCAAAAATATAAGCTGAATCCTCAAATTTGAAGTAGTTGAAATAAAATAAATGATTATCTACGGATAAACTGAAAATTTCTTCAAAGTTTTCTGAAAATTTTAATTCATTTACATATTTTGATGCTTTTTCAGAGGGCTGATGCAAAAAATACTCTATGGGAGTATAAAAGATCTTCGTAGGAATAAATTTCGATTTTATCAAAAATAATATTAATAAGTTTAATCTTTTGGTGAAAGGATAAATTCATAGTAGAGTATCTTCAAATTTTTTGTCAGATTTAGGATATAATTCACTCAATTTATTTGAAAGTAAAATAAGTCTTTTTTTGATTGTAATAACAAAATTGTAAAAAATTATTTTTGATTCTTTGATTATTGGGATTTTAATACGCTCGATTCCATGATCAGGAAATTTTTCTTGATGAGAAAAATAGTGGGTTGGGCAAAGCATATTTTCGCAGCAGCATTTATAGACTGCATCAAAGGAATCATATGAGCATTTATACCTATTCATAATTATTTTTATTGTATTATTAAAAATTGCCTTTTGATTCTATATAAATAATATTGATTTCATCGCTATAAGTGATATAAAATTTTGTGATTCTATAAATTGAAAATTGAAGCAATAAAATAGATTTGATAGACAGGAATTTTAATATCAAGCTCTATGAATGTAATATTAAGATTTATTAAATTAGGATAAATAAAATTCAATTTTTGATTTTACGATGTCAAATTTTCCAAAAAAACTAGCATATATCTATCTGCTCTGGCTAAAAATTGAAACAAAATCGCAAAGATTGTTTTCATGTCCTATTATATATTTCAAATATACCAAATTAATATTCTTAGCAAGCATAACCTTAATGGAGATTAAAATATGCTTTAATTATATTTTGAATATGTAGAATCATAATAAGAAAATTTAAATAATAAAATTTATTTATCAATAATGCAAAAATCTTGCTGCTCATTTGATTCTTTTGATGCACTATTCAAATGCAATTGCAACCTCTATCTATGCCCAAAGCATTACTTTTCCCATAAAAAGGAAGCTCCAGATCACAACATAGAGCGTATTAAAATCTCAGTAAATAATGAATCAAGACAAATTTTAATCAATTTTATTTTCAAAATAAAGCAAAAATTTGTTTCTTATTTCAAACAATCATTGAGAATAACAACTTATAAAAAAATAGCAAGATGAAACTTTCTCAGGCGTGTAGCTTATTTAAAAAATTATTTTAATGATTTAGATAGAATGCATGCATACTTAATGAAAGTCCAGAATATTCCTTTAGAATTAATTTATCTACCAGCCATAAATTATTTTCTAATTAGTTCACCAAACAAAACAGAAGAATATACCAAAAGCATCGAATTTCCTGAATATATTCAACTAAAAGATCTTCCTGAATTTTGATACTTAAAAATTCTCAAATTATTGCATAGTTTCAATTATTTCAAATATGAACATAAAAAATACATTAATGGGTGGCATTATGGGGCTAAATTTGATGAATTTAATCTAGGACTTATAAAAGGGCATATGCTGAACGATTTTATTGAAGCGTTTGAATATGAAAATGCGTACATATTACTTCAAAATTTTACAAATGCTTCTATAAATTTTGGAGAATCTTCTAATAAAGAAAAAATATATTTTTCAAGCTCATTACTTAGCATCTTTTATAAATTAATTGAAAACAAAAATTATCCTGGATTGCAAGACGAATGGCTTGAATTAGAAGCTAATTTTTCTCATTCCAAAAATAATTGGATTACTGAAATTTTGTATTCAACATTTTTTAAGGTTTTCAAAAGTTTGAAAAATAATAAACTTGCTTATTATTGTCTTCAGAAGTTGGAATTAATTTTTTGGATATCAAAGAGAAAATTTGAAGCCACACACGTTAATATGGAATTAGGAAGATTATATTGTGAAAATGGAGAATATCAAAAAGCAATATACATCTTGAAAAAAACATTTAAGCTTATAAGAAAATTTTCTATAGATAATACCACACTTATAGTTGGTGCTTATTTTTGCTTAGCAGCAGCTTATTTAAAACTAAATAAAGTGAAAAAAATATTTAAACTACTTGAAAGTATTCTCAAAAAAGAGCCTTTATTCAATAACAAAGCTGAATTTTATCAAGCTATTGGCTGATTTTATTTCATTTTGCAAGATTTCGATAACTCAATTTCGAATTTATGAAGATCTATAAAATTATGCAAAAATAGCACAATGCTTTCTTTTTCATATTCATTTTTAGGCTTATCTTATTTGTACAAAAATGATACGATAAAATCACTCCAAATGATTTATAATGCAAAATCTGGCTTGGGTGTTTCATCTTCTAGTAACCCATTTTATAAAGAAATATATGTATCACTTTTGGATATTAATTATTATTCAGGTCACTATCAAGACGCTTTGGAATGCTATGAAATTGTGAAAAATTATTGCTCTGGCATCGAATTGCAAGAGGCTAAGTTTAAGATCGGCATGATTTATATGAAATTTATATTCAATGGCACGAAAGCATTGGAGATATTTATTGAGATAAAGGATTACTTGCTAAATATGGATGAAATTGATAAAAGTTTTTTATTTGCTGTGAATGTTCTTATTGGAGAAGTACATTGATGAATAAATGGTTGAAAAAGCGCTTACAATTTCTTTATGGAGTCTTTTAATTTGATCAACTATTATAATTTCTATGCTATGGATTATTCTCTAAAATCCTTTGAAGCAGCCTTCAATTATTTTTGGAATATATCTGAATATAAAAAATGTCAAGTTATCTTAACCAAATGATTTAAATTATGAAAGGGTCGGGTCTTTGATAGATCATATTTAGCTATGCTTTTAATTTTTAAAGCAAAGCTACACAATAGTTTGAAAGAAATTTTAGACGCAAAACACTGTTTGAATGAAGCAGAAAAAATATTGGACATTGCAGGAATTTTGAATGATCCTGGACGAAAAATTGAACTTAGCTGTTATAATGAAATAACGATACTCGAAAACTTTGCAAAATTTTATATCGAATTTGAGTTTGATAAAAATTATTGAAAAGCAGAAAAGATTTTAAAATATTGTGAAATGGTTTGTCTAAAAAGATTTTCTACTGATTGATTGTTAAAAATAAATACATATTTATTGTTTGGAGAATTATATTCTCATAAATCAAGATGAAATGAGTCAAAGATATACTATGAAAAAGCCCTTGAGCTGTATAAGGAGTTTTGTGGCTTTCATGCAGAAATAATCAAGGGGATGAACCGATCCATAGATTATGCTAGTAATAATGAATAATTCTTATGGAAGCTTATTAATTTTTAGATTGTCTTTATTCCAAAAAAAGACTAATTATTTTTGTGCATAATTAAATAAATAAATTCAAGAGAATATTATTTTTGAAGCCAAATATCAATATTTAAGTTTTCGATATTTCAAAATACTACAAGTATATCTCTTGAGGCTTGGGAAAATAAAATCTTTCAATTATATGCCATTTTTGATTTATGTTAATATACAATGTATTTTTAGCAAAATCATAACTTCTTTACTCAATTCAAAATCTTTATAATTAATAATATTAAGTATTCAATGCTATAATTAGTTTATCTACGACAATTAACTATTGTTTGATAAGTATTTAAAAATTACCAAAAAGGCTTTAATCTTTTTCAATTTTTTTTAATATCAAGATAAACTAATTTTTTATTAATTAGACTGTAATATGACTATTGACCAAGTTTATTGTTGATATCTTTGTTTGTATCTTTTCTTCAATATCTGCTTCAGTTAAGATCAATTTTTGCCGATAAATCTCATTTTGTTTACATTTTTTTAGCAAATCTAATGATTTTTGTGTATATTCTAACACTTCTCTTCATCTCTCTTGCTTTTTAAATATATCTTCAAGTAATTCAAATATAATATTCAAAAGTACTATATGAATAGGTATGTTTATATCAAGAACTTTCTCAATAGCTTTGCAAATATTCTCTGACTTAATACAGTCATTTTTATTATCAAAGTATATTTCAGCGATTTCTAAATATTTTAAGATGCGTTCTAAATTTAGATGCCTTTTGGGAACTGATAAAATTTCTTCTAAAATCATTGATTTTTCTGCTTTATATAAGTATTCATCTGCTTCTTTTGTTTTATTTTGAGCAAAGAATAATTCTGATCACTCCACCATGAGAGAGCACTTATATGTTAAATCATCATAAGTTTTCAAATAATTTGTTTTAATTTGTAAAATTGCTTCACATTTCTCATAATCGCAATTATTATAAAAATAACTATAAGTGAAATGATGATAAATGTCTTCTTCAAGCTCATCGGCTTCTAAGCACTTAATAATTTCAAATGCTTTGCTATAAAAATAATCTTTTTTTTCTGTATTTCCTTTGCGATTGTATATCTCTCCTAGCAACTCGTGAACTTGCAACTCTCTCAATTTATATTGTAAGTAAGATCCTTCTAGTTCAATAAAACATTGCAATGCATTATCATAATTACCCATATGAAAATTGGCAACACCAATACGAAATTTTATAACTTTTTTATCTATTCCTTTGCAATAATTTATAATTCTTTCAAAATACTCTAGTGCTTCATTATAATATCTATCAAATAAATAATAGCATCCTAGCTTGTTATAGATTTTCAGGACCATAGGATTACTCAATGGCTGATTTCAAATATATTTTTTTGCTTTATATAGATTCTGATGCCCTTTTTTAAAATCTCGCCTTAAAATTTCAATTTGACCTAAGAATAAATAATACTCCGATAGGTCAATATAATTGTTTATTTTTCTTTTCTCGTTTATTTTTATCAATTTTTTAGCTAACTGGTAAGCTTTATCATAATCACCTATTATATAGTAGAATTCCAAAAGTTGTGCATCAATTTTCCCTGAATCTTTATAAGGATTAGCGGCTTTTTTGACAATTTTAATTAATTTTTTTATTTTTTCTGGTGTTCTCCTATCCAAATAGATTGATGCTAAGTACTGGCACGAATCAATTAAAAAATATATATCAGGAATATTTTTGGATAATTTAATAAATCGCTTACAGTATATTTTTGCTTTTTCAAAGTTTCTCTCAAAATAACATTTTTCCCCTAATTTAAATGTTTTATACATCTTAATTCACTTATTATCATCCTGCTTATTTGTATCTACTTTATCATCGCAACAAGATGTTAATTCTTCTTCTCTTAAGCCACGAAATATTGTAGACGAAAAGCTATAAAAATGTTGATAATAATCATAATTTTTTAATGATATATTTACTTCTATTTCTCTTCACTGTTTTATCAGCTTGGAAAATTTTCGATTTTTAACAAAATCATAGATAATTTTAAGGAAATTATCATAAATAAATATGAGACCTTGATCATAATTCTCTTTTATGACACTCAAATTTTGAAGAGTTTCATAAGCTAATTCAGGTTCTGATTCTGAGAGATAATCACGAAATATAGCTCTGCAAATATTATCTAATGTCATATAATTATATCGTTTTTCATAAAGCCACCCAGAAATATAAGCCGAGTCTTCATACTTGAAATAATTGAAATAAAATAAATGATTATCTACAGCTAATTTGGTAAATTCTTGAAATGTTTCCGAAAATTGAAATTCATTTATGTATTTTAATGTTTTTTCAGAGGTTTGATATAAAAAATACTCAATAGGAGTATAAAACATCTTCATAGGAATAAATTGTGTTCTTATTAAAAATAATATCAATAAATTTAATCTTTGGATTGAATGCTGAATAAAATTCAGAGTATCTTCATATTTTATGTCTGATTTAGGGCATAATTTACTCAATTCATCAGAAAATAAAATAAGTCTTCTTTTTATTGTAATCACGAAGTTGTATAAAATTATTTTTGATTCTTTGTTTATTAGGATTTTGATACGCTTGATTTTATGATCAGGAAATTTTTCTTGATGAGAAAAATAATGAGTTGGGCAAAGCATATTTTTGCAGCTGCATTTATAGATTGCATCAAAGGAATCGTAAGAACATTTATACCTGTTCATAATTATTTTTATTAAATTACTTAAAATGTGTCTCTTGATTCTATATAAATATGCTTGACTCATCGTAGCTAATTGAGTAATATGAAAAGATAAAATTTTTCTAAAATTTGAGAAATCTTAAAGCAGTCTTCTCTGAAATTCTTAATGGTTCAATATTTAAGTAGATTTTTTATATTGAAAATTAACCGAATAAATTTTACTAGTTGTGTCTTACTTAAAGGAATATTTGCTGAATAAAATCAAAGCTTAAGCGAAATATAGCTTAATTGCTTTGATATAATGATTTCGAAAGGTTATTTTCTTATCAGAGACTTAAATTTGTTTGAATTAGTAAAACATTAATTTATTTGAAATTATTAATTTATGTACGCCTAACATTGACTAGTTGTTTTGAGAAAAGATCAAATCTGCATAAAGAATTATCATGTAGAACAAATCAAATGCTTCCATTATGCTGGACAATGTTTGAGCCATACATATGCTGAACATGGCTGGAGCAATATAAATTGCTTTGAGGATTTTCATTTCTTATAAGCGTCCATATCGAAATATCATTAACTCCACTTTCAAAAATCCTTGTTCCGTTCTCTATTACATAAATTCTATTATTACCTTTGAGAAAATATTTATAATAGTTTTGGCTCAATTCTATGCCTGGAAGCTCTTTGAAGCTGCATTTAGCTATACTAAATTCAATAATGTTTTTCAAATCAAAACCGGTTACAAGAATTGAATTTCGAAATAGAACAGAGCAAGTGCTTTTATGATAAGAATCTGACCTGTATATACTATTATGCCACTCGTTTAATGGGAACTCATATAAGTTTTCTCATGTATTTTTTGCTATGTCATATCTTTGAGCGCATCGAGGTATTTCGGTTATTAAATATATAAAATTTCCATAAATAATTGGTTCAGCTCTTATCATTGTACTGTCTACTTTTACTGTATTTTTGTCTTTATCGATAATTAAGCCAAGATTAGGATAAAAATAACTGTTATCACTAAGAAGACAGCTATTTAAGCACCCAGAATCTATTCTAGAAATATCAATGTTGAACTTTATTTCTTTTTGACTAACCTTAAAAGTATCAAGATTGATTGTTACAAAACCTATGCAATTATATTGCCCAGAGTATTGCCCTTGTCCATATCAGAGATATGATAATTCGTCTGATTCTATATAATCTTCTATCAAGGTCTGAAATGGATTGAAAACTTCATTAAAGGTCTTTCCAATTGATTCATTTAATTCTTTTGAGTCAAAGACGCAATTACTTACTGATCACCCTAATATTTTGATTTTGGCTTGATTTTCATCAAGTTTTAAAACACTTTCTATATCATTTTTATCTGAAATATCAAGAATTTCTTCTCCTCTCTTCAGCATTTCAATCATTTTTTTGCATTTTTCTTCTACTTGATTTATCCTTTCGATATATCCCCATAAAGAATTTTTGAAGTTCCTTATTGTTTCACTTGCAGATATTATGACTTCGGCTTTAAATTTTATAGTGTCTTTTATGATTTCATTTAGTTTCTCGATTGCTGGATTTTTAATTCCCTCCGCAGGCTTAAAAAATAGCCTTATTAATTGATGCCGTTTTTCTGCTCGCGACTCTACATGCTCCAGAGCATGCTCTGAACAAAATTTAATTGTTCCCTGGCATTCGCATTTGCCAAAGAGTTTATTTTGACAATTTTCTTTATAGCAATGATCCCAGCTTTGCATATTTATAAGCTTTTAAATAAGTATAAAATTATTGATTGATATGCCAATTCTTATGAAGAAGCATAATATTTTCAATAATTTTTTAAGTATATTTTTGTCAATAATTTTAATTCAAATACAATAATACTTAATTCCCTATTTTGTTTCAAAGTATAATTCAGTTTTACATTTCAAAATGATTAAAATAAGCATAATTTATTGATTAGTGAGACACTGGCAGAATCAATTCGTATTTAATATTAATAAAAGCCTAATTAACTCAGAAGCATTTAAAAATACATTAATTTAAGTATATTTAAATATTTAATATCAGCTTTCTATTAATTTTATTCATTAAATTATAATTTATGTATTTTTCTGCATATTCGTATTATTTCTTTAACATTATCATTAATCAGCCCAAGATTTCCATATAGAACTTAAAATTATTCTTTCAAATGGTAAAAAGCTATATTTTCTTGTCAAAATAATTATCCACTATACGTTTTTTAATAAATCAAAAGTTTTTGTTTTAAATTTGACCGATTTTTGTAGATTGATTGTAATAATTATGGAAGAGCTTATAACTTGTTCAATGTGCGAAAGCAAACCAGCTTATGTATGCGATTGCCTAGGCCAAAATATATTTTTCTGCCCAAATCATCTTTGTGAGCATGGAGAGTCGCCTGGGAATCATCATTTCTTAAAAACCATGAAAGTTCCTGACTTTCGAACCAAAATCATGGTTTTTGACGTTTTACAAGGCATGAAGTGCCAAGTAAAGCAGGATCAAGAAAAAATGATTCAAGAATCTTCAACACTGATAAACCAAATCGAAGAAGTCGTTGATAAATCATTAAATGAGCTTTTCATCATAGAAAGAAGAATAGATGAGTATATATACATATGTGATGCCATAGTAGAAGTCAATACTTTAAATCATGAAAGCTACATTGAATCACTATTAAAGTTATCTGCAGAAAATGCATCAAAATTATATTTTCAAGGAGACTTTGTTCATATTAACAGTGCTAATTTGAAAGAAGAGATAGAAAATCTATTTACTACTATAAAAGCAAACAATTTATTCAATGTTGAGAATATCGAAGAATATGAGTTTGCTGAACCAAACTGGCTCCTGCCTATTATGCCCCTATCTTTTAGGCAATTGTCTTTTAATGCTGCAATTAGTGAAAAAAATAAAGCAGGACTCAGAACCAAAGCAGATGCTCCAAAAGTCCCAGCTTCAAAAATTAAACTCAAAAGAATTCCTCAAGAAGTTTATGAGCATCCTTTTGTTCACCCTCCTCCTCTTCTTCCTTTTCATCCTTTTCCTCTTGTTGAACCAACGAAAAGATCATCCTCTTCAGAAAGTCTTCCAAGTATCGATTCTTTTTCTGATGAAGATATGAAGAAAAACCCAGTAAAGAGAAATTTTATAATACCTCCACCACCATTAATTTCTTCTCAATATAAGAACTAATAGATTCAATCCTTTGAATATCGATAATAAATCCTATTGGAGCTAATACAATACTTGTTTTAAATAAAAATATTTTTCTTCAACATGCTTGATTTGGTTAATTTCAACTAGTAGCTTAAATTAAAAAGATCTAGCTTATATTAATAATTTAGATAATTAAAAATCTGCACAGCGAACTATCAGATTTAACAAATCAAATGCTTGTATTATACTGAATAAAATTTAAGCAAACTAAATTGCTTTGAAATTATCATTTCAAATATGTGTACATATAGAAATATCATTTACTGCTCTTTCAAATATTCGTGTTTCTTATCTCTAATAAATAATTTTTATTATGTATTTATAAAATATTTATAGGATTTTAACTTCCAAACAAATACTTTATGATAAGAATCTGATTTTTATCTATATGCTAAATAAAATCAATAACTGAGTAATAAATAATAAAGAAAATATAAATAATTTATCCAATAGCATTAATAAGGATATATAGAATTTAAGAACTGTTTAATATTAATCATCAATTATCTATTAATTTTAATTAATATGCATTAATGATTTATCTATTTTTTCTGCAAATTCGTAGTTTGATTTTAGCAATTTTTCAACTTTTTCACGAGTGTAGCCTAAACTTTGCTTAAAGAATTTTTTACTCTCAATTTCGCTTAGAATATTTAATGATTTCTGATTGTACTCTTTTGCGTCTATATACCTTCCTTGACTATAATATATCAATTGAAGAAGCATATATATTATATTAAAGAGTGCTGCATGAAAAGGAAAGCTTCTATCAAGAGCGGGCTCTATAGTTATGCAAATATTTTCTGCCTCAGATAATCTTGCTTTTCCACTGAGGGTATAGAGGTTAGCAATTCTCAGAAAATTTTTGATACAATATTTATTTATCTTTTTTTTGGGAAATAATAAAATTTTTGTTAAATCCATTGATTCTTTTGCTTTATCTAAATATTCATTAAATTCTTTGATTTTATTCTGAATAAGATACAAATTTGACCTCTCTATCAGAAATCCACTCTTTTTTGCTAGATTATCATCATAATTATCTATTGAATTTATCTGCATTTCTGAAATCTCTTCACATTTCTTATAATCCCGGCATTTTAAAAAATACTCATAAGTACATACAACACAGAAATTTATAATTGGCTCATTGATCTCTAAGCCCTTTAGAATTTCGTATGCCTTGGAATAATAAGATTTCGCTTTTATTAAGTTTTCTGTAAGATCATATACACTTCCAAGCATTGCATAAATTTGAAATAATACATATGAGTTATTATAAGAGCAGCAAGATAAATCTTTTTCAGCTTCAATAAGGTATTGATGTGCTTCATTATAATTCTCTATATAATAATTAGCCATACCTAGTCCAAGTTTTACCTCTTGCAAATCGTTTGCTTTGCAATAAATTATTATAGATTTAAAATAGGTGATAGCATCTTCATATTGTTTATTTTCTAAATAATAGCTTCCCAGCTGTTTATAGATTTTTAAGACCGATGGATCACTCACCGGTTGATTACCGATGGAAGATTTTGCAAGCATAAAATTTTTATGTGCTTGTTCTTGATCTGCATTATTCTTATAAAACATTCCCAATGTTAAATAAATTCTTGCTAGTTTGTAAGAATATTTCCAATTGTTTATTCTATGTCTTTTTATTATCTCTCATGCGAGTTTTTTAAAATCATCAAAAAAACCTATGCCATAGTAGAAATGACAAAGATCGAAGTCCAATTTTTGCTTATTTTTATTATTTTCTAAAGATATGACAATGCTTTGAACAGCTTCAATTATTTCATTTATTTTGTCATTTGCATTGGGTTTTTCGAAATATTTGTAAAGCAAAACTAATTGAGTATATGATTGAATTAATTTTTGTAATTCCAAGGTGTCAGAAAAATCTCTGGATAGTGTGATAAATTTTTTATAGTGTTTCTTTGCATTTTTAAAGTCTCCCTCATTATAAAAGTCTTCTGCTGATTCATAAAAGTCAATATCATTTTCGTTATTTTGCTCCTGACTTAATATTTCTTCTTGCTTAGAGCAATAAGACTTTAAGCCTTTTAGATTTAAACAATTAAATAAATATGTTGAAAAGTCATAGAAAGGGCCATAATCTTGGCCTTTTTGTGATATATCTTCCTCTAAGGTTTTTCATTCTTTTATTAGCTTATCAGCATTCCTATTTCTGATATAATCACCTATCATTATCAGAAAATTGTCAAAGAAAAGGATATACTCTTTATCAGCAATCTCCATCAAACTAAAACAATTTTGCAAAAGTTCAAAAGCAATTTCGAATTCTGTACATTCCAAATTTTGTCCTAATATTGTTTTGCAGAGAAGAATGAGATTATAATCATAATCTTTTTGATCTAAAATAAAGCCAGAAATATAATTTGGATTTTCAAATATTAAATAATTGAAATAGAATAAAGAATTTTTGAAGGATGAATGATTAAATTCTTCGAAATTTTCTGGAAATTTGAACTCTTTTACAAATTTAGATGCTTTATCTTCGGATTGATGCAAAAAATACTCAAAAGGAGTGAAAAAGATCTTCATAGGAATAAATTTCACTTTAATTAAAAATGATAGCAGCGAATTTAATTGGTTGAGATGCTTATTATAATCTTTTAGACGTTTTTCATAATACTCCTTACAATTTTGATATTTTTCGATATCCAATTTGATGTCCTTTTCAGAAAATGAAACAAGCCTTTGCTTTAGAGCACCAACAAAATTAATCAAAATTCTTCTTGATCTATTGTTAACTGGATTTTTGATTCGCTCTATTTTGTGGTCAAGGAAATCTTCTTGATGAGAAAAATAATGCTCTGAACACAACATTTCCTTACAGCTACACACATGGATCGCATCATTGATATCATAAGAACATCGAGGTTTTGCCATAATTGTATTATATTTATATTGCTTATAAAATTTTTGATTCTATAAATTGAGTTTGAAAATTTAATAATTCGAAATTAATTTTGCTGGTTAAAATAGATGCCAAAAGATGAATTCCCATAAGAAATTATTTTATTTTATATCAAAACTGGTTTAATGATTTATAAAATTTAAAAATAAGAATTTATGATAAACTAACTAGTCAGCTTTTTTAGTTGACTTACTGAGCCGAATTATATGATGGTTCTATTGATATCTAAATATTTTTGTGCCTTCCAGAAATATAGCATCGCTAAATGTTAGTTCGCTCTGTATTTTATCTTAGGGACTTTTCTATTTTTGATAAAAGCATCCACCGTTTTGAGAAAATTATCAAAAAAGCATATTTTCTTTATCAGTAATATCTATCAGACCAAAATAATTTTGAAAACTTCATAAGCTCATTTTTACATAAAAATCCCTCTTAATGCATGCTGCAAATTAGAATGAGCTCGTAATCAATATATTCTTTTTCATAAATTCAACCAAAAATGTAATTTTGATCCTCGAATACGAAATAATTAAAATAGAATAAAAGAATTTTGAATGATGAATTAATAAATTCTTCAGAATTTTCTGGAAATTTGGATTCTTTCACAAACTTAGATGCTTTTTCAGGGGATTAATACAAAAATTACTCAAAAGGAGTGAAAAAGATTTTCATAGGAATAAATGTTGCTTTTCTTGAAGATAATAAAAGTAAATTTAATCAATTGAGTAAAATATTGCATAAATATTGCATGAATATATAATTTTCAAGATTTTTGTATTTTTTGATATCGAATTCAATATCTTTTTAGAAAAAGAAATAAGTAATTGTTTTAGAGCTACTATGAAATTAATTAAAATTGTTTTTGATTCATTGTTTACTGGCATTTTGATGCGTTCGATGTTGTGATCAGAGGAATCTCCTTGGTGTGAAAAATAATGCTTTGGGCACAATCCTTTCATGCAGCTGCATATATAGATCGCGTCATAAGAGTCGTAGAAACATCTGGGCCTTTCCATGGACATTTTATATTTTTATTAAATTAAACATATTTTGGATTCTACAATTCTCACAGTTACCTTAAGTGTATAGAAATATATTAAATAAGTCTCAATTTATTATACAATTGCTTTGGGTAGCTCAGAATATATTATATGAAATTTAAGAATATTTGTATATTTAATACTTGCCTTTATTAAGGATTTTATAATTTCTTTATTTTTCTGCATATTCGTAGTTAAATTGGAGCATTTCTTCAATACTATCACTAGTTCTGCCTAAGAGTTGCTTATAGAATTTATTTTCACTAATTTCTCTTAGAATATTCAATGATTTCTGATTGTATTCTTCTGCTTCTATTCATCTTTCCTGCTTGCGATATGCCACATAAAGAAGGCGAGATAATATATAACAGAGTACTATATGATGAGGAAAATTTCTATCAAGAACAAGCTCTATATCTTTGCAAATATTTTCAGCATCAGCTGATTTTTCTTTTTCACTGAAAAAGTAAATATCAGCAATACTCATAAAATTTCTGATGCAGTTTCGATTTTTCTTTCTTTTAGAAAATAATAAACTTTGCTTGAAATCCATTAGCGCTTTTGCTTTATATAAATCTTCGTTTGCTTCTTGTATTTTATTTTGAACTCGATATAGATTTGATCTATTAATCAGAAGTCTACTCTTGTATATTGGATTCTCATCTTCCTGATTAATTAATGAGTTTATTTGCCTTATTAAAATATTCTCACATTTTTCATAATCAAGGCTTTTAATAAAATATAGATAAGTGCATACCACACAGTAATTTATTGAAGGTTCATTGATATGTAAGTTATTTCCTATTACTATTTCAAATGCCTTGCAATAATAAGATTTCGCTTTTATTGATTCATTCTTAAGATCAAATACATTTCCAAACATTGCATAAATTTGAAGCAGCGTGAATGGATCATAATATCTGCATAAAGCTAAAGTTTCTTCTGCATCAATAAAATATTTTAATGCTTTCTCGTAATTTTCAATATAATAATTAGCCATCCCTAGCCCAAGTTTCACATCTTGGAGATCATTTTCTTTGCAGCGCTCAATTATCTTTTCATAATGAAATATCGCATCTTCATAACAATTATCATCTAAATAATAATTTCCTAGCTGTTTATTGAGATCTAATACAAATTGATCAATCACTGGCTGATTAGAGATTGAAGATTTTGCATATGAAAAAAATTTATGAGCTCTTTCTGTATCTCCATCACGCTTGTACAGTCTTCCTAATATTAAATAAACTTCTGCCAATTCTGAAGAATTATTTCATCCCATTTTTCTGTACATTTTTATTATTTTTCATCCAATTTTTTTGACTTGATTAAAATCATCTATTGCGGAGTAAAAATGAAAAAGCTCGTAATTTAATTGATCTTTGTTTGTATTATTTACGAAAGAATTGACAATAAATTGAACAGCTTCAACTATTTGGACTATTTTGTCAACTCTATTGGGTTTATCGGAATAGTTATAAAATCCAATTAATTTGGTATATGATTTAATTATTTTTTGCAAATTTTCAGAAGAATAATAGTTGGATGATGAAACAAATTTTTTAAGATGCGTTTTTGCATTTTTATAATCTTTATCATCTAAATACATGAATGCCTGTTCATAATGATCAATCTCATTTTCACTATTACTTTCTTGATCTATCTCTTCTTCTTTTTTGGTGCAATAAGACGCTAATTCTTTTAGATTTAAGCCTGTGAATAAGTATAGTGAAAAGGTATAGAAAGAACCATAATCTTGGCCTTTTTGTGATATATCTTTTTCTATGATTTTCCATTCTCTTACCAAGTTATCAATATTTCTTCTTTTGATAAAGCTACACATCATTATAAGAAAGGCGTCAAAGAAAAGCATATTTTTTTTATCAGTAATTTCCATCAAATTGAAACAATTTTGGAAAAGCTCATGAGCTATTTCATACTCACCATTAATTAAAAAATCTCCCAGTATGATTTTGCAACGAAGAATGAGTATATCGTCATCATCCTTTTTATTATCACTAAATCCAAAAAAATTGTAATTTCGATTCTCAAATATGAAATAATTGAAATAGAATAAACGAGATTTAAAGGGCAAATCAATAAATTCTTCAATATTTCCTGGAAATTGGAACTCTCTTACAAATTTAGATGCTTTTTCTGGGGATTGATGCAAAAAATACTCAAAAGGAGTGAAAAATATCTTCATAGGGACAAATTTTGCTTTATTTAAAACTGATATAAGTGAGTCTAATCATTTGACTAGAGTATTATAATCTTCTAGGCAATATCCATAATAATATTTATCATTTTGGTATTTTTTGATATCTAATTCAATGTCTTTTTCGGAAAGGGAATATAATCTTTGTTTCACTGTGACGACAAAATTGTACAAAATTTGTTTTGATCTATTGTTTACTTGTAATTTGATTCGCTCGATTTGATGATCAGGAAAATCTTCTTGATGAGAAAAATAATGCTTAGAGCATAGCATTTTATTACAGCTACACATATGGATCGCATCATAAGAATCATAAGAACATGCAGGTTTTGCCATAATTATTTATTTATATTCCTTAAACATATTTTGATTCTACATAAATGGGTTTGAAATTTTTATATTTCGCATAGCCATTTTTCATTTCTTAATTAAAATAGTGATTAATTTTGGAATAGGATAATGCTCATAACAATATTATCTTATTTATATTATTTCTAGTTATTAATCATTCAAAAAATATATCTTTTATAGTGCTAATGAATCTTAAAATTGAGGAATAAATCAGAATCGATTATAGAAAGCTATTTTGCAAACAAATTACCTTCAGGCGATATCGATAAATTAGATACCTTGAGAAGCAAGATTATAATAAATTATACTCATTGTAACTTTGGTTATTAATAGTTTTAAAGAGACTTAACAAATACAACAATCTTATTCTTACAAATCGTGGAAGGAGTTATATAATTGATGCAATTTTGGTTTAAAGGAGAATACTATACATATATATAATAACTAAACTTTAGTATTTTTGACTTTATGAGAATTCTTTGCAATTATTTTCAATCTATTTTAATACCCCTAATATAATAGCTTTAACTAAATTCATATTAATCTATTCTCTCATTATTCATTTTATTTTTCTTGTTTATTTTGGAAAAGAAAGCTTTTAGACTTGGAGATTATGATATGTTATAAGCATCTTGAAATTATATAATTTTAAGATAAATTAAGATTATTTAATATTGAATTTCACAGAATATAATAAACTAAACTTTAATTATCAAATAATGACTCTAAGGTAGCTCAGTCAATAATTTTTCTTTTAAATTGAACTTATGGTATTTGGTTGCTTTTTCGTTATAATCATATGAAGCGATATTGATTGCTCCTTTATTATACGAATAATAAACTTGGCTAGGATTACAGCTAATACTTGAAGCCGCAATTTGTTTCCAAGCAGAGTCATTTGATATTTCGCTTTCATAGATCCATCCATTACCGCATTCAATTAAATATAATCTCTCTGCATTTATAAGAATTTTTCTTTTCCTCTTTGCAAATTCAAAAGAAATTCTCGAAAAAGAGTCACTTTCAATTGAATATCGAAAAAGATTTTCACTAATAATCCCAGAAATCAAAATATTTTCATTGAATATTACACTATTGCAGTAATAATCAGCATGGGGTAGTGGATTTAACTCAATTCATTGATTTTCATCTAAATTAAATCTATCTGGCAGAGTTAATGCATTTCCAAGAGAATTTCCTCCAAAACAATAAATATTTTTATTGAAATATATAGCTGATGAGTTATAGCAAGATCTTCCAGATGGCAGTTGTCGAATTCTATAATTTTCATCAATTATCAATGAAATACCAGAAACACACTCGCCGCTGCCAAAACAGAATAAATTTCCATTGGGCAGTTGGGTAATACATGTGCATGCACCCAATGGCTCTGGAGTTTCTAATAACTTGATTTTTTTTTGTTGATTTTCAGTATCTAAAATCAATAAACAAGTTCTATTATTTTCTTTTTTGATACTAAAAAGTGATGCTTTCTTGTGATAAGCATTGGCATAGCTTTGATAAGCATAAGCATTCAAATCGCTATCATATATTGAACAAGTTTTTCTAAATTCTTCTTCTAATTGTAAATCATTTGGCCTGCTTAAAGCTTTTGTAGTCTTGAATATTAATTTTTTGAATATATTATTTTGATTTTCTTCTTTAATTGCTGTTTTAACTTTTAAATTGAGATCTTCATTGATTTTGATAATATTTAAATTAAGCAAAGCAATTTCAGCTTCTTCTTTTTGATGTGTTCTTTCCTTTCATTTTTCTAGTTTTCTTTTGTTGTTTTTACACTCTTTTATCAGCTTAGAAACAGAATTTTTGATGCTTGGTATGTCATCAATTCCAGAATTAATTTTTTTCTTATAATCATGATCAATTTGATTGATGATTTGATTATGCTGTTCAAGAGTGCTTTCTATACTGAAAAGCCGTTTATCTAAATAAGTTCCAAATTTGTCTTGAATGAAGCATCCAATTAGCTTTTCAATCTTTTCAGTAAATCCACAAAAAAAATCTGCTGCGTTATAATCAGGTTGAGCTGGGATCATATTTTTTACTTTTTTAACAGCTTCATCAGGTTGTAAAGTTAATAGTTCCAAAATCGGATCTTGCTCTGACTTTGATATTTTTGTAGTTTGAGAAATTTTTGAGATAAAATTATCAATTACGACCGAAGAAGACTTTAAGCTTTTTATGAGCTCTTTTACGCAATTTTCTGAATCTAAAATGCGTTGGCTAAAAGAAGCAATGATACTATTTTTTAGCTTTTTACGCTTTGAGATTTCTCTCTTGAGTGCACCAAGAACTTCTTCTTTTGTTTTCTTGCAAGGCTCAACATAAATAGATTCAAAGGTATGAGCTCTATTAAGTAATTTTAAATGCTTTCCTAAATGAAATTCGCAGGCATAAGACACTGGGGAAGTGCATCGGCATAGATATTCCACATCAAGCATACAGCATGGCTCAAAGCATCGCATGATCTCCATGACTTTATTATAAATAGTTTTATTTATAAAAAAAATCGTTCTCAAAAACAAATGCATTTACAATAATTTACTTGGATAAGTCCAGATTAAAAACATTTAGCTTAAATTTATGAATTTTGAAATTATAAATGCCATTGTTTTTATTATATAAAAAATATCATATAAATTCAGAGATTATGATATATTTTAATCATCTTTGAAATCAAAGAATTCTATATAATCATAAGTAATTCAAATGATGATTTTTTTATGTAATATTAAATTAAATTATTAAAATATTGCTTTAAGATAGTGCAGTTAAGAATTTTTCTTTCAAACTGAATTTGAAGTATTTTATGGGTTTTTCTTTATAATCACATAATGCTATGCTTATTGATCTTTTATTATATGATCAATAAACTTGAGTAGGAGAAAAATAAATTATTGAGGATGCAATTTGTCTTCAAGCAGTGTCATTTGAACGTTCGCTTTCATAGACTTGCCCATAACCACATTCAATTAAAAATAATCTTTTTGAATTTATAAGGATCTTTCTTTTACGCGCTGAAAACTCAAAATCAATTGCAGAAAATGCATTTTCTTTAATTGAATATTTCAAAATTTTTCTACTATAATATCCTGAAATCAAAATATTCCCATTAAATATAATACTACTGCAAGCAGAATCAGCTTTAGGAAGTGGATTTAATTTAGTTCATTGATTTCCTTCTAAATCAAATCTCTCCGATAGAGGTAATTCATTTGAGCCATTATAACCTCCAAAACAATAAATATTCTTATTGAAATAAATAGCTGATGAGTATGAGCAAGGAGTTCCAAATGGAAGTTGCCGAATTTTATAATTCGTATCAATTATCAATGAAATACCAGAACGAGACTTGCGAAGGCCAAAACAAAATAAATTTCCATTAGGCAGTTGAGCAACGCATGTACCTGAGTCTAATTCTGGAGTTTTCAATTCCTTTACTTCTTTAACTTCGTTTTCAGTGTCAAAAATTGCTAAATGACTATCATTTGTGATGCTATAAAGAGATGACTTTATGTGATAAGCATTAGAATAGCTTCGATAAGCTTCCTGAATGCATGAATCATAAGCACTAAAATCGCTATCATAGACTGAGCAAGTTTTTCTAAACTCTCGTTCTAATTTTAGATCATTTGGCTTACTTAAAATTTTCGAAGTCTTGAATATTAATTTTCTAACATTATAATTTTCTGCTTTAATTGCTGCATCAATTTTGTGGTCAAGACCTTCAAGAATTTTTATTATTTGATCATTAAGCAAAGCTGGGTCACTTTCTTCTTTTTGTCTTGTTCTTTCCTTTCAATCTTCCAGGTCTCTTTTATTTTCTTCATTTTCTTTTATAAGTTTATCAATAGAATTTCTGATGCTTACTATTTCATTATTAGCTGAATCAAATTTTCTCTTATGCTTTTTGTCTAATAATTTGATTATTTGATTATGCTGCTCAACATTTCTTTCTATATTGGAAAGCTTTTTATCTAAATAGCACTCAAATTTGTCTTTAATGAAACATTCAATTATTTTTTCAATTTTTCCACTGAAACTACAAAAAATATCTGCACTTTTATAATCAGGGTCTTCTGGGATCATTTTTTTTATTTTTTCAACTGCTTCATCAGGCTGCAAATTTAACAGTCTTAAAATTGGATCTTGTTCTGATTTTGATATGTTTGTCACTTGGGAAATTTTTGAGATAAAATTATCAATAACATTTGAAGAAAAATCAAGACTTTTTATAAGCTCTTCCAAACAATTTTCTGAGTCCAAAATGCGTTGGCTAAAAGAAGCTAAAATCTTGTT
Organism: Blepharisma undulans; assembly: GCA_949751825.1. NCBI lineage: Eukaryota > Ciliophora > Heterotrichea > Heterotrichida > Blepharismidae > Blepharisma > Blepharisma undulans. The sequence goes on from CATKHM010000015.1 coordinate 21,776, forward strand.
CTTTAGCCTTTTACTTTTCGAGTTTTCTTTTGTGAGTGCACCAAGAATTGCTTCTTTTGTTGCTTTACAAGATTCTATAAAAATGGGATTAAGGGTGTGAGATCTATCAGGTAGCTTTAAATGCTTTCCAAAATGAAGCTCACAGGAATGAGTTCCTAGGGATGTGCTTTGGCATGTATATTCAACATTAAGCATGCAGCCTGGCTCAAAGCATCGCTTAGCTTCCATAATTTTATAATAGCTTTATTTATATGCGAAATGTCACTCTTTAAGCTTGTAAATTTTAATTAAAAATTTATATTTTTATAAATATTGCTGATTTGTAAGATAATACTTTTGATTAAAAGCTTTAGCATGAAGCTTTTGAAAATTCAATACAAATCTGGAAAAATTAAATTTTGTAAATTTCATATAAAGATGATATTTTAAGTAATGGAACACAAGAAAAAATAGTTTATAAAATAGAATAAACGAAATGTGAAGGAAAAATCAATAAATTCTTCTGAGTTTTCTAGAAAATTTGACTTTTTACAAATATAGATACTTTTTTTCAGGGGATTGATGCAAAAAAATCCTCACAAGGAGTGAAAAAGATCTTCAAATGAATAAACTTTGCTTTTATTAGAGATAATAAAAATAAATTTAATCAATAGAGTAAAAAGATTACATGAGTCTAGGCATGATAAATAATTTTAAGCCCTTTTTTTGATAATAAAATTGAAAATTATAAAATTTTAAGTCAAAAATTAAAAATCATGGAATAGTAGTTGAAGCAAAAATATCAAAATGCTATGGTAATATAGGTATTGTACTAAGTAACCAAGAAAAGAGCCTCATCAAGAAGTTAGCTATTTCATTAGTTAAGACAATAACAAAAAGTAGGATATTACATTAAGCCTCACCACAAATATTACCAGGAGTTAAAGCTGGGCACATTTGCGAGCACCCTTGCAAAATCTATCAAAAGTAGAAAATCTGAATCTAGCTCTAACTCAAGCTTAAATGATAAAAAGAAAAAACCCAACATCGAAATCCAAATGCTTAAGAAATAATTTAATAAAAATCCAATGAATTTGATTAGATAATTCAGTTAACAAATCTCATAATATTGGTAATAAATGTTATAAGAACTAATGTAATACTTGTTAATAAAAAATATTGTTGTTCAAACTGTTCAATTTGATTTACTTTAATTTGCCGTATAAATTAAATGCTCTAAAGTATTATAGTCATGTCGAGAATTGATCAATTTGTATAGTGAACTATCAGAAATAGCAAATCAAATGCTTCTTTAATTATACTGAAAAACATTTAAACAAACCAAATTGCTTTTTAATATTATCGTTGCCTACATTCTTCCATGTCAAAAGATCATTTATCTCACTTTCAATATTCTTACCCTTTTTTATTGCGTAAATTCTATTATTTCCTTTAAAAATATTTATAGCATTTCTGGTTCAACTCTCTGTCAGGAAGTGATTTAAAATGCCTTTAATATATATATTAAATATTTTTTAATTGAAGTAACTATGTGCTATGCTAAATATTTCAGCTTTATCTATCATGATATAATTAATAACAAAATATTTATGATTTTTAATTAATAGGAATTAGTAGCTTATTTTTTTCTGCATATTTTTATGGACAAATTCTATCATTTCTTTGACACTATCATCATTTCATGATAAGATTTGCTTATATAATTGATTTTGGCTAACTTCTTTCAGATAGTTTAGTGATTTTTGAGTATATTCTTTTACTTCTATGAATTTCCCTTGATTATAATATATTGTTTGGAGAAGAGGATATAACATAGCACATAATGCTTTATGAACAGGAAAGCTTATATCAAGGACAAACTCTATAGATTTGCAAATTTCTTCGGCTTTTTTGAAATTTTGCTTTAAAAAAATATAGAAATAAGCAGCATTCAAAAAATTTTTGATACAGCTAATACTTGTTTTTCTTTTGTGAAATAATAGAATTTGTTTTATATCCATTAATTCTGTTGCTTTATCTAAATATTCATTCGCTTCTTTTATTTTATTTTGGATAAAATATAATTGCGAAAAAAAAATATAAATACTGCTTTTATATGATAGACTATCATTATCATCGAATGCTTCTGCTTGCCTTTGTAATATCCACTCACATTTCTCATAATCATGGATTGTTAAAAAATAATGATAAGTGTATTTAATGCATAAATCTATTATCGGCTCATTGATTTCTAAAACATTTATAATTTCGAATGCTTTGAAATAGTATAATTTTGTGTTTATTAAATTCCGTTTAGCTTCAAATGCTTTTCCAAGCATTGCATAAATTTGAAATAATGTGTGTGGGTTATTATATGGAAGGCAAGGTATCAATTCTTCGGCTTCAATTAAATATTGTAATGCTTTATCATATTTCTCTATATTATAATTGGCTTTCGCTAAGCCAAGTTTTACATCCTGCAAATCATCCAATTTGCAGTATTTAATTATCTTTTTGTAATGAACTATTGCATCTTTAAAGGAATTGCGACCTAAATAAAAGTTTCCTAACTGCTTATGGATTTTTAAAACCAACTGATCACTTATTGGCAGGATGCCGATGGAAGATTTAGCATTGTAAAGAGCTCCATGAACTCTATTGAATTCTCCTTCACTATTATAAATTCTTCCTAAGATTAAATAATACTCGGCTAGCTTGTAAGAAATATTTCGTTTTTCTTTCTTGTAACTTCTTATTTGCCTTCATGCAATTTTTTTAGCATTATCATTATTTCCAGTTTTATAGTAGAAATAACAAAGCTCATAATCCAATTCATTTGGATTTTTGCAAGATGAAACAATATTATTAACAGCTTCAACAATTTCATTTACCTTGCCAAGCCATTTAGGTTTGCGAATTGACATAATAATACACTAAAATCCCATAAGATCAAATTACCTTTTGTATGTCTTGGATATCAGAAGAATTTTTGGATAAATTAATAAATTTTTTATATTGTTTTATTGCGTTTTTAGTATCTCCATCGTGGTGGTAGCCTATTGCTAATTCGTAAGTAACTTTAGCTTCATCTTCATAGCTGTCATCTTGTCCTGTCAATTCTTCTTGCTCCAAGCAATAACTCATTAAGTCTTTTAGATTTTGGCCATCAAATAAATGCACAGAAAAGGTATAGAAAGCACCAAAATTTTGGCCTATAGATTTTATATTTTTTTCGATGCTTTTTCAATCCTCAACTAACTTAGGGACGTTTCTATTTTTGATAAAGTTATCCATCATTTTGAGAAAATTATCAAAACAAAGCATGTCTTTTTTATCAGTAATCTCTATTAGACCGAAATAATTTTGAAAAATTTCATAAGCTATTTCAACCTCGTTTTTACATAAAAATTCTCCTAATACACATCTACAAACAAGAAGGAGATCATCATCCATATATTCTTTTTCATAAATCCAACTAAAAATGTAATTTGGATCCTCGAATATGAAATAATTAAAATAGAATAAGCGAAATTTGAATGATGAATCAATAAATTCTTCAGAATTTTCTGGAAATTTGAATTCTTTTACAAATTTAGATGCCTTTTCAGGGGATTGATACAAAAAATACTCAAAAGGGGTGAAAAAGATTTTCATAGGAATAAATTTCACTTTTATTAAAGATAATAAAAGCAAATTTAATCAATGATGTAAACGATTACATGAGCCTAGGTGTGATAAATAATTTTCACGGTTTTTGTAATTTTTGATATCGAATTCAATGTCTTTTGCAGAGCACAACACAATGCATTGCTTTAGAGCTGCCACAAAATTAATTAAAATTTCTTTTGATTCTTTGATCACTGGCATTTTGATGCGTTCGATTTGGTGACCAGGGAAACTTTCTTGATGTGAAAAATAATGCTCTGGGCATAATCTTTTCTTACAGCTGCATATATAGATCGCGTCATAGGAGTCATCATAACATCTAATCCTTTCCATGCTGTTATATATATATTACATTAAGCACATTTTCGATTCTGCAATATCCCATAGTTGCCTTAGAACTTAAATATAGCGCCTTAGACTATAATTTTTATATAAATTATAAGTTACTTAAATGCTTGATTTTTATAAAAATATTAAATAAGTATTATATAAATGCTTTTGCTAGCTCAGTTAATATTTTTTCTTTCAAATTGAATTTATGATACTTAGTTGCTTTTTCGTTATAATCATATGAAGCTATATTGATTGCTCCTTTATTATATGAATAATAAACTTGGCTAGGATTATAACCAATCCTTGAAGATGCAATTTGTTTCCAAGCAGAGTCATTTGATATTTCGCTTTCATAGATCCATCCATTTCCGCATTCAATTAAATATAATCTCTCTGCATTTATAAGAATTTTTCTTTTCCTCTTTGCAAACTCAAAAGAAATTCTCGAAAAAGAGCCACTATCAATTGAGTATCGAAAAAGATTTTCACTAATAATCCCAGAAATCAAAATATTTTCATTGAATATTATGCTATTGCAGCAATAATCAGCTTGAGGTAGCGGATTTAACTCGATCCATCGATTTTCATCTAAATCGAATCTATTTGATAGACTTAATGCATTTCCAGGAGAATTTCCTCCAAAACAATAAATATTTTTATTGAAATATATAGCTGATGAGTTATAGCAAGGTATTCCAGATGGCAATTGTTGAACTCTATAGTTCTCATCAATTATCAATGAAATACCAGAAACACACTCACCACTGCCAAAACAGAATAAATTTCCATTAGGCAGTTGGGTAATACATGTATATGTGTCCAATGGCCCTGGAGTTTCTAATGACTTGATTTCTTTGTGTTGATTTTCAGTATCTAAAATTACCAAATCAATTCTATTATTTTCTTTTTTGATGCTAAAAAGTGAGGTTTTCTTGTGATATGCATTGGCATAGCTTTGATAAGCTTGCTGAAGGGTTGGATCATAAGCATTCAAATTGCTATCATATACTGAACAAGTTTTTCTAAATTCTTTTTCTAATTGTAAATCATTTGGTCTGTTAAAAACTGTTGTAGTCTTGGATATTAATTTTGTGAGGATTTTATTTTGATTTTCTGCTTCAATTGCTGCTTTAATTTTAAAATCGATATCTTCATTGATTTTTTTAAAATTAAGCAAAGCGATTTCAGCTTCTTCTTTTTGATTTATTCTTTCCTTTCACTGTTCCAGTTTTCTTTTGTTGTCTTTACACTCTTCTATCAGTTTAGAAACAGAGTTTTTGATTTCTGGTATATCATAAATGCCTAAATCAACTGTTTTCTTATGCTCACCAATTTGGCTGATTATTTGATTATGCTGTTCAAGAGTGCTTTCTATGTCGAAAAGCCGTTTATCTAAATAAGTCTCAAACTTGTCTTGAATGAAGCATCCAATTAGCTTTTCAATCTTTTCAGTAAACCCAGAAAAAGCATCTGCGGTGTTATAATCAGATTGAGCTGGGATCATATTTTTTACTTTTTCAACAGCTTCATCAGGTTGTAAAATTAACAGTCCCAAAATCGGATCTTGCTCAGATTTTGATATTTTTGTGGTCTTAGTAATTTTTGAGATAAAATTATCAATAACCACTGAAGAAGACTTTAAGCTTTTTATGAGCTCTTTTAGGCAATTTTCTGAATCTAAAATGCGATGACTAAAAGAGGAAAAGATCTTATTTTTTAGATTTTTACGCTTTGATATTTCTCTATTGAGTGTAATAAGAAGTTCTTCCTTTGTTTTCTTGTAAGGCTCAACATACATAGAGTCAAAGGTGTGAGCTCTATCAGGTAGTTTTAAATGCTTTCCGAAATGAAATTCGCAGGCATAAGTCCCTGGAGAAGTGCATCGGCATATATATTCCACATCAAGCATGCAGCCTGACTCAAAACATCGCATTGCCTCCATGAATTTATTATAAATAGTTTTACTTATAGTTTCTCAAAACATAGCATTTGAAATAATTTATTGCATAATCCAGGCTTCCTAAGTCAAAAATACATTGGCTGTAATAAGCAATATCTTATTTTTTTAGTCTTTTATTAATTTAGTTCTCTTTTGTGAGCATATCAAAGAATTACTTCTTTTGTTGCTTTACAAGACTCTACAAAAATGGGATTAAGCAGGCGAATTCTATCAGGCTGATTTAAATGCTTTTGGAAATGAAGCTCACAAGGAGCATTGGCATATATATTAAACGTTAAATATACAGCCTAATTTACCACCCATGATATTTTTTATAAGCTTAATTTATATGCTAAATTGCTATTTTCAGCTTATAAATTTATTTTATATTTTCACAATTTTATCACGAATTTTATAAAGAGAATATTTTGATTAAAAATTCTGATTGAGATTGCTTGTTGTTTGATAGCTAGAAATATTGTCATTTAAATAAGTATTAGCTTTACTACAGAAGAAAATTCAAAATTATGGCAAATAAAACAACTAGGACTACAGGTGGTAATTTTTCTTGAAAAGAATTCAGATTTGGGCTATATTTGTAATTCTTATAATTTGGCAGTCATCAAAATTATACTAAAATAATTCAAAAATTATTTTATAAAAGCAAAGAATAATATTAAATTGGAATTAATTAATAAAATAATGCTTTAAGACATCACAGTTAATTGTTTTTCTTTCAAATACAACTTATAGTATTTAACAGGTTTTTCGCTATCTTCAACTGACGCTATATTTATTCCTGATTTATTATATGCCCAATAAACTTGATATGGATAATAAAAAATTATCGAATCTGTGATTTTTCTCCAGACCATCTCATTCAAAACTTCGCTTTCATAGACGGATCCATTTCCACATTCAATTAAATATAATCTCTCTGCATTTATAAGGATTTTTCTTACAGAAGGCAAAAAGGTAGCAGTAATTATTTCAAAAACGTCGCTGTATATTTTATATCGCAAAAGATTTGAACTTCTATACCCAGTAATCAAAATATTCCCGCCAATTATTACACTTTGGCAGCCATAATCAGCTTGAGGTAGAGGTTCTAATTTTATTCATTTTTTTCCATCTAAATCAAATCTTTCTGATAAAGCCAATAAATGATTATTAAATCCTCCGAAGCAATAAATATTTTTATTGAAATAGATAGCTGAGGAATTTCAGCAAGGAGTCCCAGAGGGTAGTTGATAAATTTGATAATTTTCATCAATTATCAATGAAATGCCAGAAGGAGGACTGTTATTGCCAAAACAAAATAAACTTCCATCAGGCAACTGTGCAATACATGTGCATTGACCTAATGGTTCTGGGGTTTCTAATACTCTAGTTTCTTTATTTATAGTTTCAGTATTGAAAGCAGTCAAATTTGTTATATTATTTTCATTTGTGATTATATATAGAGATGTCTTTTTGTGATAAGCGGCTGTGTAGCTTCGAAAAGCTTCTTGAAGACTTGGATCATAAATATTGGAATCGTCTCTGTATATTGAACATGATTTTCTGAACTCTTTTTCCAATTCTTGATCGTTAGGTCTGCTTAAAACATTTTTAGTTTTATATATTAATTTTTGGAGCTTCTTATAGTTTTCTGCTTTTATTCCTGTGTTAATTTTATAATAGAGATCTTCAGTAACCTTGATTATTTGAGAATTAAGAAAAGCTATTTCAGATTCTTCTTTTTGTCTTGTTCTTTCCTTTCAGTCCTCTAGTTCTTTTTTATTGTCCTTATTTTCTTTTATCAGATTAGAAACAGAGCTTTTGATGCTTTCCAAATCATTATTGACCGAATCAAAGATATTTTTATCAATAACTTGGTTATTCTCTTCAAGATTTCTTTCAATTCAGGAGAGTCTATTATCCACATAAGTCTCAAATTATCTTGGATAAAGCACTTAATAATGTTTTCAATTTTTATCACTAAATGTGCAAAAGATATCTGCGCTTTACAATCTGGAGATGCTAAAAGAGCTATTTGATTGCTAATTTTTAAAACTCTATTATGACTAGGTCATTGGGGAAACATTAACATTTACACAACCTTATGGTTCAGTAATACAAATAAAAATATGAGTACGACTAGATGCTTTGTGTCAAGCTGCAATCATAAAGCTGAACTTTCATGCAACTGCACTTCACCTGGCACTAATCTTTGCAAAAATCACTTAGTAGAGCATTGCACATCCAGCAATAAAGCTCACACTTTCACCTCACTAATTTCTCAACCTATTGATGATGCAAAAGAATCAATAATTGTGCATCTTGCAAAACAAAAATCCAAAGTCATAAAAGAGAAAGCAAAAATAGTTTCTCTGTTCAATCAAACTCTTAAAAATTATGGTAATGCCTTTAAAGAGCTTCTAAAGGAAATAGATTCTGGATCTGCAGAAATCAATACCCATTTAGCAAAGGTTTTCATAGCACAAAAAGAATCAAGATTTGAAAATGATCCGGTCTTGAATTTGCCGATTGAGCAGCAGGCTAATCAAATTTCTCAGAATGCTCAAGCAATTTTCACAACAAGCTCAAAAAGTATTGAGTTATTCTGTGAAATGAGTACAGAAATTAGCAACAATATAAAGAGGTTTAGCGAAGCTAAATTCAAAATTAATTCAACGAATTCTTCTATAGATGGCATGCTTGAAGAACAATTAAACTTTGATAAAGAAAGAGAAGATATAAAGCAAGCTTTAAATAAACATAAGCATGCTATAAGAATTGACTCAAATGATGCTCAAGCTTACAATAGCATAGGAAATGTTTTCTTTAATGAAAAGAGATATGAAGAAGCTTTGAAATATTACAATAATGCAATCAAAATCAATGAGAATTGTGCAGTTTTTTATAAAAATAAAGCAGAAGCTCTTAAATTGTTGGATTGAAGAGAAGAAGCTATTCAATGCTATGATAAAATCATTAAAATCAACCCAAACGATGCTGATGCATATAATTGAGCAGGAGAACTCTATTTTAAGGAAAAATTATATAATTGAGCGCTCGAATATTACAATCACGCAATTAAAATCAATCCAAGCTATGCAATTTATTATAGAAATAAAGGAATTGCTCTTACAGAGTTAAATAGAAGAGAAGAAGCTATAAAATGCTACAATGAAGCCATTAAAATTGACCCAACAAATGCTTATTTATACAATTTTATAGGAAATATTTTCTGATATGAAGAGAGATATGAAGAAGCTTTAAAATATTGCAATGAAACAATTAGAATCAATCCAAACTATGCATTATATTATAAAAACAAAGGAAATGCTCTTAAATACTTGAATAGGAATGAGGAAGCTATAGAATTTTATATTGAAGCTCTTAGAATTGATGCAAATAACTGTGAAGCATATAATGGCTTAGGCGATATATTTTATAATGACAAGAGATACAAAGGGGCGATAAGATATTACAGCTATGCGATTAAGATCAACCCAGATTGTGCATTTTATCATAAAAATCAAGGACATGCTTTTAAACAGTTAGGCAAATGAGAAAAAGCGACTGAATGCTATAAAAGAGCTATTAGAGTTAATCCAGATAGCGATGATGCATACAACTGTATAGGAATAACCTTCCACAATAAAAATAAATATAAAGAAGCAATCGAATTTTACAATGATGCAATTCGAATCAATCCAAATGAACCTATTTATTATAATAATAAAGGGGAAGCTCTTAAAATGCTGGGAAGAATTGAAGAAGCTCAAGAATGTTTCAATAAAGCAGATAATATTTAAAGTTCTTAGGCTTAATGTTTGTTAAAATTCTTTCTTTAATATTGGGAATCACTTTGACTTATTTGAAATTATTATAATTAAAATATTTTCTTTTCTTTATCCTGCATGATGCTTATCTTAAATAAATCTTAAATTCTTGATAAATATTCACTTTTCTTAAATTCAAATAATTCTAAGTTCTCCATAAATAATTGGTTCAAATTTCAATTAAATGCAGTATCTATTAATGCGCAAAATAAGAGGCAAACTTAGCGAATGCAAAATTACGGATAAAAGAAGTTTTTCTCATAAGCTATCAACACCACATAGCGACTGCACTGGCAAGATGAAAGGATTATCATTTTTCTAATATGAGAGATAGTTCTATTAGAGCTATGTACAATTCAACGATACCTACATATTACAAAGCGATATGCTATTTATTGAAATGTATGATTTCTCTTCTTTGCAAGCAGGTGATTTTAAAGTTCATAATTTTCAATCCTTAGAAGCGTCAATAATTCATAAAGAAAACGACAGCTATTATTAGTTACAAAACAGGAAAATAGTGAATTCATAAAATAGAATTATTCAATCAAGTGGGGGAAAAATTATCCATAAAAAATCGTTGTAAGGAGAGTTTATTTTGTTTCTTAATGATGAAGAATTGTTATAAGGCTCATTAATTATTCGCTTTTAAAAAATGCACGAATAAACCTAAAAATTAACAACCATTTTAGTTAGCAATGGGGAAATAATTAAATTAAATGAGTTATAAACAAAAATCTTGGGTTACAATATTCAGGTGATCTACATGTAGCATATGGAACACAATGATTGGAACTACTATTTTAACGATACCTTGAGGAATAAATCAGGCTGGAATTCTTGCAGGAATATGTATACCATAAATTAATTTCTGAAATGTTTTGAAATTATTCAAATTTTCTGCTTATTTATATAGATTTTCATAATTTTTAAGCAGTTATGATGATTGGATTTGGTGTAATTTCATTTTATGCATGTGATATAATTATGAAAGTCTGCACTATGAATAAGTCTGACGATATTATAGAAATAGTCTCACATATGTGGGGAAAGAAAGGACAAGTTTTATCTCTCTATATGTCTTGTTTGGTTATGCTTGGTGCTGCTATGGTTTACAATGTCCTGCTGAATAGTTCATTTTACGACATTATCGACGGAATTTCTTTATGAGCTACAGACAGCAACATCGGGTGCAGAAATTGCTGGGATAATTTTTCAAGCAGATACACACCTTTTCTCTTAATGTTATTCCTATTGATAACCGTAAACATAAAAGAGAAGCAAAAAATCATAAATCTCAACTCCCTAGGCATCTATTTCGTTCTAGCTATCACAATTTTCCTGATTTCTGTCGGAATTAGAGCAATTACTCTCAATACTTTTACAACTTCCTCAGAACACATCCCAAATTCTGACAAAAAATGCCACCACGATTGAAATTGCCTCAAACACAATCACAAAGTCGAAATTGACCTCGCCAAGCCAAGTTTTCTCCTCTTTTCAGGAGTTCTTACATTTTCTTTTTTTATTCACAATAGCATAGTGATCATTATGAAAAATAATGAAAATCCAAACAAAAATACAAGGGATTTAGGAATGGGGTATTTATCTGTAGGAATTTGTTATTTATTGATAGGGACTCTTGGGTATTTTGGGTTCAAAGGGAATGGGTTTACGCAAGATATAGAGCAAAATGCGTTAGATATGTTTGCACCCACAAATCCGTTAGCTTTTATTATGAGAATTGTGCTTTTTACGCAGATGTTCACTGTTTACCCTATGATGACGTTTATGGTCCGATCACAGTTTTTTGGGTATTATTTTGGGACGGATTGTCCATCAAGAAAACATGTTTTTATATATAGTGTAGTAGTTTGTTCAGCAACGACACTGATTACGTCAGTTTATCCACAAGTTGGGAGTATTGCTGGGATTTTTGGAGCTTTTTGTGGACTGTATTTTGTGTATATAGTTCCAGTTTTCTTGTATCTTTATTATATTAATGATGATAAAGGAAAAACACAAGAAGAGCGTAGCTTGCAATTGATAGATGACAAAGATATGCAAACCACTGATGCGCTATCAAATAGCGGCCTGAAGCAAGAATTTAACAATAAACTGCCTAATAAAATCAAGTGGACATACAAAAAAATGCTCCATTTATCTATCAGCGTTTTTGGAGTCGTAGTATTGATATTTCAATTCGTAACAGTTTAAACTAAGGTCTTTTGATTAATTTCACTAAATTTCTGTTCGTCTTAAATTTATCAAAGCTTCAACTTTTTCTTTTATCAAGAATTAGGATAAGACGTACTTGATTGCTAAAATAAATAAATAAATGGAGCCAAAAAATGAGAAAGCTTACAGAATTCAAAAAATTATCGCATCAATTAATGATTGATTTAATAATAGTATTTGCAACGGTATATATAATATAAGAATGATTTATACATGATTATCAATTATTTAATCAATAAGAGATGATAATCTATTTATTTTTTCTGCCAATTTTCTGTTTAATTTTATCATTTCTTCAACATAATCATTAGATCAACCCAGTATTTGCATATATACTTGATTTTTGCTAGTTTCTTTTAAATGATTCAAAGATTTTTGATTATAATTTTTAGCTTCTGCACAATTTCCTTGCTCATAATATATTATTTCAAGAAGAAAATACAATAGATTACAGAGAGCAAAATGATAAGGAAGTTTCATGTCAAGAACAGGCTCGAGAGTTTTGCAAATATCTTCTGCTTTAAGCAAGCTTTGCTTTTCACTACTATAAATAGAAGCAATACTCAGAAAATTTTTGATACAGTTTATACTTGATTTTCTTTTTGGAAATGATAAAATTGTTTTTAAATCCATTAGTTCTTTTGCTTTATCTAAATATTCATGCGCTTTTTCTTTTTTATTTTGAATGAGATATAGTTTTGATCAATCAATAAGAATTCTGCTCCTATATTCTGGGCCGTCATATTTATTTAATGTTTTTATTTGCCTTTGCAAAATCTTTTCGCATTTTTTATAATCATATTTTTTTACAAAATATTGATAAGTGTACACTACACCACAGTTTATTTCTGGTACATTTAAGTTTAAGTCATTTATAAGGTTAAATGCCTTACAATAATAAAAATTAGCTTCTTCTGAGAATATTTTGAGGTCGAATAATTTTCCAATCATTGCATAAATTTGAAATTTTATGTATAGGTTATTATATGATCAGCAATTTAAAGCTTCTTCAGCTTCAATAAGATTTTGCAATGCTCTATCATAATTTTCTATGCAAAAATTGGCTATTCCTAGTCCAAGTTTTACTTCTTGCAAATCATTAATTTTGCAGTAATCAATTATGTTTTCATAATGAAAGATCGCATCTTTATAACAGTTCTTACTTAAATAAAAGTTTCCCAGCTGTTTATATACCTCTAAAACTATCTGATCATTCATTGGCTGAATGCCGATAGAAGATTTTGCAAAATAAAGAGCTTTATGAGCTTTTCCTGCATCTCCCTCGCTCATATAAATCATTCCTAATTTTAAATAATACTCTGACAAGTTCAAAGAATTATTTCTTTTTTCTTTCCTGTACTTTTTTATTATCTTTCATCCAATTTTTTCAGCATTTTTAAAATCACCTATTGCACAACAGAAATGAAAAAGCTTTGAATCAAAATCATTTTGATTTTTAATATTTTCAATAATTATTTTAACAGCTCTAATTATTTTCTTTATTTTTCTGCGCCAGCCAGGTTTGTGAAAATGAGTGTAAAAGAATACTAATTGAGTATAAGAATCAATTATATTTTGTATTTCTTGAATATCAGAGGAATTGCGAGATGAGATAATAAACTTTTTATAGTGCTTTTTTGCGTTTTTATAATCTCCATCATGGTAATAATTTAAAGCCAGTTCGTAGTCATTATTCTCATTTTCATTGCTATCGTTTTGTTCTATCATTTCTTCTCTTTCAAGACAATAATTCATTAAATCATTTTGATTTAAGCCGCCAAATAAATGTGCTGAAAAATTATAGAAAGAGCCGTAATCTTGGCCTGAAAGTGATAAGTTTTCTTCTATACTTTTTCATTGTTTTATTAGCTTAGAAACTTTTCTTTTTTTGATAAAATCACACAACAGTTCGAGAAATTTTTCAAAGTAAAGTGTGCTTTCCTTATCAGCGAATTCAACCAGCCTGAAATAATTTTGAAAAACCTCAGAAGCCATTTCATATTCTTTTTTTCACAAGAATTCTCCTAAATTGACTCGACAAAGAAGATTTAGATCATCTTCATTATTTTTTACATCATAATTAATGCCAAAAATATAATTTGGATTTTCATATGTGAAATAATTGAAATAGAATAAACTAAATTTCAAGGGTGAATCAATAAATTCATCAAATTTCTCTGGAAATTTGAACTCTTTTACAAATTTAGATGCTTTTTTTGAGGATTTATGCAAGAAATACTCAAAAGGAGTGAAAAAAAGCTTCATAGGAACAAATTTTGTTTTTATCAGAGATAATAGAAGTAAATTTATTTGATTGAGCAGAATATTCAAAATCTCCAGAAATGATTCATAATCCTCATAATTTTGATATTTTTGAGTATCATATTCAATATCGTTTTTATAATAGGAAAAAAGCCTTCATTTTAGATCAATCACAAAATCAACCAAAATATGCTTTGAATTATTGTTTACTCTTACTTTTATATGCTCAATATTGTGGCTAGGAAAATCTTCATGATGAGAAAAATAATGCTTTGGGCATAAATACGTCTCACAGCTGCATTCATAGATTGCATCATAGGAATCATCAGAACATTTAAATTTCATAACTATTGAATGCTTGTATTATTTATATAAATTTTGATTCTACATAAATGAGCTTAAGATTTTAATATATATAGCTTGTGTTATTTAGTGTAATATGCAATATACTGGAAGTTTTAAATTACACAGAAATTTGTGTGCTTGGGAAAACTTCTAAGAGTTTAAATTAGGCTTCAAATATGAATATCATTTGAGCCAAAGGCTTGAAAAAGGTGAGCCTGGTAATTTTTTAAGCAAGTGTTTCTGTTGTATATAATCTTCATACTCGATTGTATCTATTGGAGGAGTCTATCTCTACTGAACATTTGTGCAAGCTTGACTATTATCATGTATTTATTCTTTATTTCAAGTTGGCTAACCACATCTGAATTTGGGAACTTATCCTTCTTCTTCTGCATAATTTATAGGATTTTTAAAATAAACTGAAATTTTGAGTTACTTGCTATATTATCTCTTTCATTTCTTTTTTTTTTGATAATTTCTTCAATTTCACCAATCCTACTTCTGCTTTTTTTGTTTAACTTCTTTATTATTATTTCTTTAGCTTCAATGAATTTGCTGCTTTATATCGACTATCGTAGTCTCTCAAATCTTCAAACTAATTAACCTCTTTTGGATTCATTCATATTGCCAAACATTATATTCATTAATTCTGATAGCAGTTTACTTTTTAATTTTTAAACTATCCAGCATAAAATACTCTTACCACTTATGATCAGGCAAGTAGGATGAGCATTAGAAATTATCATGAGTAGCTCTCCAGTTATCTGATTGAAAATGATTTAATAGCAAAAGAAGAGCATTTATTGAATAAAATGAAAACCAACAATAAAAATAAAGTAATCTATATTAAGCCGAGCTGTAATTTTCATAATAAATCTATATTAAATTTCATTGAAATTCTTTAGAAAGGATAATTTTAGCTATTATTAATACATTTTTTAAGATAGAAACTAAACGAAATTATATAAAAATAGCTTTTGTTAAAATTCCATGAACTATGGCTTATAAAACAAATATTTCAAAAAAGAGGATATATAAACTATAGTAAATTTTTCGTAATTAAATTTTATTTTTATTTGATATCTATAATTATTAAAGTAAGTAGCTGAGAAAAACCTTCTCTAATTAAATTTGAGTTATAAAAAGCTTAAAGAAATAACAAGCAGAACAATTTTAAACAAATATCCTAAACATCAATTATTTTTTATATACAATAGCACACAATAAGAATAATAAGACTAATTTATTAAACTTCAGTCAATCTTTTTTCTTTCAAATTGAACTTGTAGTAAATAATAGTATTTTCATTACGATCATATGACGCTATGTTTATTGCTCCTTTATTATATGAGCAATAAATTTGAGCAGGATAACCAATATCAGAAGCCGACGCAATTTGTCTCCAAGCAGTGTCATTTGAAACTTCGCTTTCATAAATTGATCCATATCCACATTCAATTAAAAATAATCTTTCGGCATTTATAAGGATTTTTCTTGTAGACCATGCAAATTGAAAAGGAATTATCGAAAAAATTTTTTTTTGAATCGAATAACGCAAAAGATTTCTACTGTTAAATCCAGAAATCAAAATATTCCCGTTGAATATTACACTACTGCATCCATAATCAGCTTTTGGTAGTGGAATTAGTTCAATTCATATATTTCTATCTAAATCAAATTTTTCTGATAGAGGTAATGAATTTCCATTACGACCTCCAAAACAATAAATACTTCTATTGAAATAGATAGCTGACGAATCATAGCAGCGAGTTCCAGATGGCAACTGTCGAACTTTATAATTTTCATCAATTATCAATGAAATCCCAGTCAGAGTTTTACTGCTGCCAAAATAAAATAAATTCCCATTAGGCAGCTGAGCAATGCATGTGCCTAAGTCTAATTGCTCTGAAATTTCTAATACTTTGACTTCTTTTCTTCCATTTTCAGTATCGAAAACTGTCAAATAAGTTCTGCTTTTATTATCTCATATACTAAAAAGAGATGTTTTTTTGTAATAAGCGTTAGAATAGCTCTGATAAGCTTCCTGAAGGGGTGGGTCATTAAAACTGGGATCACTATCAAATTGTGCCCAAGTTTCTATGAATTCTTGTTCTAATTCTTGATCAATTGGTTTACATAAAATTTTTTCAGTCTTGGATATTAAGTCTTTGAGGATCTTATTTTGGTTTTCTTCTTTTATTGATTTATTGATTTTAAATTCAAGATCTTCATTGATTTTGACAATTTGTGAATCAAGCAAAGCTGTTTTAGACTCTTCAATTTGTCTTGTTCTTTCTTTTCAATTTTCTAATTCTCTTTTATTCTCTTCACTCTCTTTTATAAGTTTAGCAATAGATTCTTTTATACTTATTAGTTCATCATCAGCTGAATCAATCATTTTTTTATGATTTTCATCAATTGAGCTGATTTTTGTATTATGCTGTTCAAGAGTGCTTTCTATGCTAGAAATTCTTTTATCCAAATAACTCTCAAATTTGTCTTGAATGTAGCACTCAATTAATTTTTCAATTTTTTCAGTAAATCCGCAAAAAAGATCTGCATGGCTAAAATCAGGATGGGCTGGGATCATATTTTTAACTTTTTCTATAGCTTCTTCAGGCTGAAAACTTAATAGTTCTAAAATTGGGTCTTGTTCTGATTTTGATATTTTTATCGCTTGAGAAATTTTTAAGTAGAAATTGCCAATAACATTTGAAGAAGAATCAAAGCTTTTTATGAGCTCTTCCAAACAATTTTCTGAGTCACAAATGCGTTGACTAAAAGAAGCTAAAATTTTGTCCTTTAATCTTTTTCGCTTTATATTTTCTATTGAAAGTGCGTTAAGGATCGCTTCTTTTGTTTCTTTGGGAGGCTCTATATGAATTGGATCAAGGGTGTGGATTCTATCAGGCAGTTTTAAATGCTTTCCAAAATGGAGTTCGCAGGAGTAAGTTCCTGGAGAAGTGCATTGGCATATATACTCAACATCAAGCATACAGTCTGGCTCAAAGCATCGCTTGGCTTCCATAATTTATTATAATAGTTTTATTTTATAGTTAGATTCTTTTTCAATCAACATATATTAAGCAACTAAATGTTTTCACAATTTTTATCTTGAAATCTGGAAAGAATATGTTTAGATTAAAATGTTCTGATTGAGATTATTTGTCTAATACAGTGTGAAGCTCTTGAAAATCGAATAGAAATTGATAATAATATTGCAGCAAAGCTTCTAAAATTTAGTGTGTATTGATGATATTAAAATTATTGAAACTATAATAAAATCGCCCTATACAAATTTTTACTGTTCCTTTCTCTAATTTTATTATTATCCTTATGAATATATACATGAAAATTAACTTGAAAGACACACAAGCAGCTCTAAACCTTTGAAATAGACTTTTGGGAGAATAGTTATACAATAATCTTGAAAAGATGACCTTCAGATGGAGCAAATGTAGAGCCATAATGCAAAATTAACGCAGCTTCTCATGAGATAATTTTTGGAGATAAGCCTTATCAAAAGTTGATTTTTTCTTGAGTGATGGATCATAAATGCTGAAATAGCTATAATTTACTTGACATGCTCTTTTAATCCAATTATGAATCATTTGGTTTGCTTAAATCTTTTGCAGTCTTAGAGAGTAATCCTTGATGGCTTGTTTTTTATTTTTCCTTTTCTTTCTTTGTTAATTAAAAATCAAAGCTGTTTCAGTTTTCCTTTTTTTATCATTTATTTCTCTTTTTTGTCTTTCTTCGTTTAATTGAGGAGAATCAGAAAATATTACAAGAATAGTGAAATATCCATTTTATATTATTTAAAGGTCTTGATAAACTTTTAATGATCTCATCTTCAATACGATCACTGAATTTTTTATTGTCTGCAAAAATAGCCTTAACGTCGCCTAATTCTGCCTTAATCCAGCCATCTCTATTGAATTTTGTTTCCAGATTAAATAATTTCTTGCAGTATTCTTTAGCTTCTATTAATCTTCCCTGCTTAAAGCGTATAACAGAATAATATTTATATAACAAACAACGTAATATTGCGCACTCAAAAGTGTTTATATCAAGTGCTGACTCAAGAGTTTTACACATACTTTCTGCCTTCAAAAGATCTTTTCTATCAGCCATATAAATGCCAATAAGTTTAAGAAAATTTTCAATGCACATGGAATTTTCTTCTCTTTTACTTTTAGGCACAATTGAAAATTTTTCAAAATGTATTAATTTTTCTACTTTTTCTAAGTAATAATTTGCTTCATCAATTTTATTTTGCTCAAAATATAGTTCAGATCAACTCAGAAAAAGCTAGACAACATATATAGGATTGCTTTCACTTTCAATAAATCTGACCATATTTGCAAAATTTTCACATGCTTCTCATAATCGTTTTTTCCATAAAAATAACTCAGAATAGGGTGAATATTCCACAATCTATTTACTTCTTTGTAATTCATAAGCTCAAACGCTTTTCCAAAATAAAAATCAGCCATTTTTATATCTCCTTTCTTATTAAATATATCTCCAATAATTTCATATATATTAAATAGTGCTGCTTTTTCTACTCTACCTGGCCATAAAGAATTAAAGTTGTCATATTCAATCAAATATTGCAGAGCTTTGTCAAAATTACCTAATTTATAGTGAGAAAATCCAAGTCGAAGATTTGCTCTTTGCAAATCAGTATCTTTGCAGTAATTAATCAATTTTCATAGAGATCTATCACATCTTTATAATATGAATTTTTACAATAATAACTCGCAAGCTCAGAATATATCTCAAAGGCATGAGGATTACTCATTGGGAGAATTCCAATGCAGGATTTTGCATTACAAATCGCTTGATGAGCTTTTAAAGTCTCCTTTCTTTTGATTGATTTTTCCTAATTGTAAATAATAGTATGATAAGTCCATAGATTTATTTATTCCTCTTTTCTTCTTCTTGGTGCTTATTTTTGATCTTCTCCTTTTTTTTATGTGTTAACTTTAAAATCATTATCTTTAGCGACCCTATTTATTTATTTATTTAATTATCAAGCAAAGTTTTTCTGTTTCTTTCTCTTTACTTACTTTTTCCTTCAAATCATTATTTCTCTTTTTTTGTCTTTACTCTCTTTAATTTGGAGAGTCAGAAATATTAAAGAATAGTGAAATATCTATTTTATATTATTTATTGGTCTTGGTAAACTTTTATTAATCTCATCTTCAATAAGGTCTCTAAATTTTTTAATTTCTTCAAAAAAAGCCTTATTGTTGCCTAATTCCGCCTGGCTCCAGCCATCTCTCTTGATTTCTATTTGCAGATTAAATGATTTCTTGCAATATTCTTTAGCTTCTATTAATTTTTTCTGCTTAAAGCATAAAGAACTAAAAAAACATTGATATAAAAGACAACGATATAATACGCACTCAAAAGTATTTATATCTAAAGCCATTTCAAGAGTTTTACACATATTTTCTTCCTTCAAAAAATCATTTTTATTATTTATATAAATGTCAATAAGCTTAACAAAATTTATGATGTATTGTAAATTTTCCTCTCTTTTACTTTTGGGCACAATTGAAAATTTTTCAAAATGTATTAATTTTTCTGCTTTTTCTAAATAGAGATTTGCTTCATCTATTTTATTTTGTGCAAAATATACTTCAGATCAATTCAGAAAAAGTTTACTAATATGTATAGGATTTTTCTCGCTTTTTAATAAATCTGATCATATTTGCAAAATTTTCTCACATCTCACATAATCGTATTTTACATAAAAATACCTCAAAACAGGACGAATATTCCACGATCTATTTGCTTCTTTGCAATTCATAAGCTCAAATGCTTTTTCAAAGTAAGAATCAGCCATATTCATATCTCCTTTGTTATTAAATGCTTCTCCAATTATTCCATATAAATAAAAAATCATTTTTTTATCTTCTTTGATTGGCCATGAAGACATATATTCAATTAAATATGGCAGAGCTTTGTCATAATTACCTAAACGATAGTGAGAAAATCCAATTTGAGCATTTGCTCATTGCAAATATGCCTTATTATTGCAGTAATTTTTCGTTTTTTCAAAGAGCTCTATTGCATCTTTATAATATGAAAACTCAAAATAAAAACTCGCAAGCTCAGAATAGATCTCAAAGGCACGAGGATTACTCATTGGAAGGATCCCCATAGAGGATTTTGCATTACAAATTGCTTGATGAGATTTTTTAAAATCTCTTCTTATTTTATTGATTTTTCCTAATTGTAAATAATAGAATGATAAGTCAATGGATTTATTTATTCCTTTTATTCTGAAAATTTTTATTTGTTTTGATACAATTTTGTAGGCATTATCAAAATCATTTATATAATAATAGAATTTTGCAAGCACTTGTGCAAGTAAGTTTGTTCTTTTGCAAGATTTTGCAATCTTGTTCACAGCATTAATTATTTTTCTTAATCTTTTTGGGTTTCTAGTTGTGTAATAAATTGCTAAATAATTATAAGAGCAAATGATTCTTTCTAAAATGTAATTATCAGAAGAATTTTTTGTAAGTCTTATAAATTTTATAGCGTATTTTTTGCATTTTTCATGGTTTTGATTACTTAAATAAATCATAGCTAAAGTAAAATAGTTTAGAATGCCATCATTTTTATTATCTTTCTTTATTTGCATAAGTAATTTTTCATTGCAATAAGAAACTGATTCTTTTTTATCTAGGCTGAGAAAAATACTTTTGTAAATTCAATAGAAGATATCTCTAAATCTCTCAGATGACTCAAATGAGATATTTCTTTCTATTTCTTCTCACTGTTGTATTAGATTGGTAGCATTTCTAGATTTGATAAATTCATATATTATTTTAAACCAATTATCAGAATAAAGAAGCCTTAACCCTTTATACAAAAAATCTTGTTGAAATAAAAAATTTTGTAAAGCTTCATAGCCCATTTCATAGTCAGAGGCAAAGAAAAATTCAAGTATTTGATTATAGCAGATATAAAACAGGCTTTTTTTATTGTATTCTTCATAATATTCTCAGCCAAAAATATAATTTTTATCTTCAAATACGAAATAATTGAAATAAAGAAAATTTCAAATGAATGATGAGTCTGTAAATTCAAGGGCATTTTTTGGATTGAAATTCCTTACAAATTTCATTGCTTTATCTGAAGGCTGATGCAAAAAATACTCAAAATGAGAATAAAAAAGCTTAGTTAACACAAATTTTGTTTTTATCACATATAAGAGTAATAAATTCAATTGTAAGAGCCAAGATTTTCTTGAAGACAGATTCATGTCTTTATAGTTTTCAATGCTTTTGACCTCTTTTTGAATGTATTGATTAGAATATAAACTCAATTTCTTCTTTAAGCTGACAAGGAAATTGATTAAGATTTGTTTTGATTCACTGTTAACTGGGATTTTAATACGCTCAATTGTGTGATCAGGATAACTCTCTTGATGAGAAAAATAATGTTTTGGGCACAGCGGCCTTTGACAGCTGCATATATAGATTGCGTCAAAGTGATCATCAGGGCATCAAAGTTTTTGTATGAATTGCTTCATATTTTTTATTACTTATTCATGATTCTACTAATTGTGAACAATTTTAATATTTAAAATATTTTTTATGTTATTTTGATTATACTAAAATTAGCTTAGCATCCTTATAGATTTATTCAAGTGGCTTACTTTTTCTAATAGAATTCAATTATTTTTATCAAAAATACTCGAGATAAGGTCTTAAATAGGTAATAATTTGGGATTTCAAAATCAAAACCTCGCAATAGGTCTCGTCTTAAAAACGTTTTTTAATATTTTCAAAAACTCTCTTTTAATTCAAGCTTGAATAATTTTGCTATTTATTATGCTTTCTGAAAAGTATTTATTTTTGATTTGTAAAAAGCAAACAATAAGCAATCATTAAAGATTTTTCCCATATATTTGAAGCTTCTATTATCTGAAAATCTCAGATTGCCTATTATAATTTTGGATTGAATTAGTAGATAAGAAGGATTCAATATAATTAAGACACTAGGAATTTCTTTGAGGAGGACAAGAACAGTTATTGATCTTATTTATGGATAAAATACTGAATAATTGGCAATTATTTATTCTTTATAGTAATAATTAAATGCAATTTCGCTTCAGCGTTAAGAACAAGCGTTATTTTAAATAGACCTTCAGCGGCTGAAATATATAAGTCTCCATTTCGATCCAATTCTTTCAAATAATTCATAGATCCTTCTAATCAGGTCTAGGCTAATTATTGACCTATAATTAGCCTATAGTTAGCCTACATTTCAAAATTGTAATAATAATATAAGTGATTACTGATTCTATCAGATTTTTATATATAATGATTCACTTGATTGTGTTTTTACACTCACTATGATAATTAGTTTAAATTTCTCTCACTTTTATAAGAATTTAAAAAATTTAAAATTATTAAATATAATTTTTCATCATATTAACTAATCACATATAAATATTAATTTCTAAATAGTAGCATTATATATTTACTAAAAATAGTTCATTTGATGCTGCTCAATGGTTTTGCATATTTTAACCAATCAATCCAAATCGCAAGATGATATCACTTCAACGACCTTATTGGAAAGTATACGTTGTTCATTGTACTCTTCCGGGTTCAATTTTTCTCACATAATTAACTCTGTGCATTTTGCTGCTTCTTTAAATCTTCCTTGTAGAAAGTATATTACATTCAGATAATGATTCAATGCACAAATAAATTTCATATGAGCAGGAAAATTTATATCAAGAGCCGTTTCAATAATTTTACAAATATTTTCTGCCTTGAAATAGTCTTTCTCATAAAAAGTATAGATATCAACAACTCCACATATAAATTTATTTATGCATTTAATATTTGTTTCTTTTTTGGGGAATTTTAGAATTTTTTCCAAATCCATTAATTCTTCTGCTTTATATAAATATTTTCTTGCCTTTTCTCTTATATTATGATCATATAACAGTCTTGACCAATCAATAAAGCACTCACTTTTATATTTTAAATTATCTTCATTTTCCAAATAAAATATAACCATTTTCAAAATTGTTTCCAATCTGTTATAATCACGTTGCATTCAGTAATGCGAAAACATGAATTTCATTAAATTTATGTGTGAAACTCTTGGCACTAAGTAATTTAGAAGCTCAAATGATTTATTGTAATAGAAATTAGCGCTTTCTACATTTTTCTTGTGACTAAATAACGCTCCAAGATATAGATATATCTGAAATTGAGTTGGCTTAATATATTCAATAAATAATGGTTGAAATGAATTAGATAATTTTGGCAATAGAGATTTTTCTAGCTCAATAAAATTTTCAATAGATTTATCATAATTCTCCAAAAATAACTGGCTTCCCCAATTCCATTCTTTATCAATATATATGCCTTAAAATCATCTTTGCAGAAATCAATTATACTTTCCAAAGTTTCAAGTGCATCTTTATAATACCCATTTCACAGATAAAATAATCCCAGTGCCATATGAACATTTACTGTAATTTCATAGCCTATTGGCAGAATTCCACAATGAGATTTTGCATTATAAAAAGCTTGGTGGGCTTTTTTAACATCTCCTTTGAAATTATAAATTTGTCCCAGGAGTGTATAATACTTGATATAATCAGTAGAGTGTTTCATTTCCATTTTTTTGGTAATAGTTATAAGCTTTCATATGAGTTTGGCAGCTTTATCAAAATCACCTATTACAAAATAGAATTTTGCAAAAAATCAATTAAACTGATTTGTATTTTTATAAGATTCAGCAATCTTTTTAACATCTTTAATTATTTTCTTTACTTTTCTGGGCTTTTTATATAAATAGTAATAAAGTATTAAATGAGTATAAGAATCAATTGCATCAGGCAAATCTTTGTGATCAGGGGAAATTTTATACAGCCTTATAACCTTTAAAAAATGGCTTTTTGCCTTTTTAAAATCATTATCTCGCTCATAATCAAGTGCATGATTATGTAAAATTCTTATATTTTTTTCAATGCGAGCCTTTTGCTTTTTTAATGATCATTTACTTGCACAGTAAGATATAAAGTCTTTTAGACCCAATCCACGAAATAAAGATTCTGAAATCGCATAGAAGTAGGTCATAGAATGATTACCCTTTAGATTTAGGATAGTTATTTCTGAATATTTTCATATTTGTAATAATTCTGCAATATTTTTATTTTTTATAAAATGGTTCAACATTACTCATAGGTAACCAATGAATAATTGATCATTTTCGCTAGTAAATTGATTTATCCATATCATATTAAAAAGAATTTCCCAGCTCATTTCCCACTCAGAAGCTAATAATAATTTTTTAAGCACACTTATGCAAAGTGAATTCAAATTGGTATTATCAAATTCTCGCATATAATTTCAGCCAAAAATATAAGTTGGATCCTCATATATAAAATAATTAAAGTATCAAAAGATATTTTCAAACGGTGGATATATAAACTTATTAGTGCTTTTTGGAAACTTAAAATGGCTTATATAGTCAGACACTCAATCGATTGGCATAAACATAAAATACTCAAAGGGAGTGTAAAACAGCTTAAAGATGACAAATTGAGTTTTTATTAGCATTAACAGCAGAGAATCAAATCTTTTGGAGAGATTATTTACTTGATTTAATGTCGATTTAAAAAGGTCTGTAGTATTGAAACCTTTCATTAATTCAATAACTTTTCTTTTGTTGAATTCTTTGGTGTCTCGCTTGAAGGATAAAATTAGCCTTTGTTTTAAATCAGCTACAAAATTTATTAATATTTTTTTCGATTCTTTGTTTATATCAATTATAACTCGGCTGGTTTTGTGATCTGGGAAACTCTCCTTATGAGAAAATATATGTTTTGGGCACAGAGTTCTCTTGCAGCTACATGAATTGGTTGAATCAAAGCAACATTCAAAGCATTTCAATGTTTTCATTATTTTAATATTTTATATTGTTTATAATAGGTATATATTCTGTATATTTGATAAATAAGCTTTGAATCTGGAAAATCCTCTATTAGGTAATTTTTGATATAAATTATGCTAAACTTTATTAATATTTTTGATTACCAAAATATTTTTGTTCTTAAAACACAGTTTTAAAGAAATAAATCATTATAAATTAAAATTAAAAACTTCTGGCGGGTAATATAATTCCTCAATTCACTTTTCAATTTTTACTGTAGAAATATCGAATTTATTTCCTTTTTGTTTTACTTTAAGATATCTCTGCGTCAAGTGTTTGAATTTGCATTTGCATTATTTTGAACATTTGTAAGCATGATTGGGAATATAACTTTGCTTTAATTAAATAATTAAAGAATATTTTCTTTTATCCATATTGCTTTATAGCGCATTAAAATGAGACGATTCTGAATCGTATTCTAATTTAATATCTAGTTTGAAATGCTTTTAAATAATGATTTGATTATATTCATCTATTATATTTTGTAATTATCTGTAATTTTATTTAATTAAATATGATTTAATGATATTCATATTCTTTTTCATCTGTTCGTTTAAATTTTCGCTATTTTCAAAAAATTTATTTGTCATATAATGTGCATGAGAAACACATGGGTATTGATTGATTTTTTTCCCCAGATTTCATGACTTCTGATAATATTCTATTATTTTGTCAGTTCTTCCTTGCTTCAGGTATATGCATTGATATATTAAACTGACTGAAAGACGAAAAGACGCACACATAGCAGTGTCAAAATCAATAACAGATTCAATAGCTTTGCAAATAGTTTCTGCTTTTGCATAATCATTTTTATTATCAACATATATTTGAGCTAGTGTTAAAAAATTGCAAATCAAATTAATATGTCCATTAGTTTGACGTTTAGGAGCAACCAAAATTGTTTTTAAATCCATTAATATTTCTGCTTTCTCTAAGTAGATATTTGCTTCTTCAATTCTATTTTGCTTAAAACATAATTGTGATCAAATCATAAAATGTTGACTCTTATGTCCAGGATCGTTATCATTTTCCAATATATTTGACCATATTTTTAAAATTTTTTCGCAGTTATCATAATCAAATTTTTTTGTAAAATAGTTTAATACTCTATGCACGTAAGCTGGATTTTTTGGACTCAAGGAAATGATAAATTCAACAGACTTCCCGTAGTAATAATCAGCATTTTTTATGTCTCCTTTACGATGGAATATTTCACCAATCATTGTGTAAATATCAAATAAGGCATCCTTATCTGTTGATCAAGTTTTTTCTATTTCCATTAAATATTCCATAGCTTTTTCATAGTTACCGATATAAAAGAAAGAACTTCCAATTCCATGTTTTACTGCTAGCAAATTATCACCTTTGCAGTAACAAATTATCTTTTCAAAATATTCTAAGGCGTCATTATATTGTTTGGAATCTAAATAAAAAAGTGCAAGTTTATGGTTAATCTCGATCATTCTAGGGTCACTCATAAGTAGAATTCCACTATAAGATTTTGCGATACAAAGAGCTTCATGAGATTTTTTATACATCCCTTTTTGATAATAAATTTTTCCTAATTCTAAATAATAATAGAGCAAATCATTGGAATTATTGTTCTTCTTGCACAATTTGATTTCCTTAATTAGGATTTTGAGAGCACTTTCCAAATCACCTATTAGTAAATAAAAATCCAAGAGAACTGGTTCCAATCTAGTACTTTCGTTAGGTTTGACAATGTTGCTGACCGCTTTAATTATTTTGTTTAATTTTCCTTGTTTTCCAGATGCTTTGTACAATTTAAATAAAACAGAGTATGAGGAAAAAATATTCTGTAAAGTAGCCAAATCAGAAGAATTTTTTTCTTTTCTAATAAATTTTATACAGTATTTCTTTGCTTTATCCTCATTTCCAAATGATAAATAAAGCTTTGCCAATTCATAAAAATTATCAATGCCATTTATCATTTTACACTTTTTAATGCAATAAGACACCAATTTCCTTTCATTTGAACTGTGAAATATCATTAGTGAAACCGAATAGAACATAATTTGAAATCTTTCTTTCAAAAATGATATTTTTATTTTAATTCTTTTTCATTGTTCTATAAACATAGATATGTCTCGTTTTTTGATAAAATTGTATATTATTTTGAAGAAATCTTCTAAAAATAAGTAATTTTTTTCATAAGTAAACTCTTGGATGCTAAAATCATTTTGGAAAGCTTCTCAACCCATTTCAAGCTCAGATGTTCGAAAATACAAAAGCATATTTGACATGCAAATATTGGCAACATGCGTATTGTTGAAGTCAGGTTTATAAATTCAGCCAAAAATATAATTCTTTTTTTCATAGATGAAGTAATTAAAATAGAAAAATTCTTCTAAAAAAGGTATGTCAAATCCTTGAACACTTTGTGGAAACTTGAAATGAGTTACATACTCTGAGACTATATCGGAAGGATTGATCAAAAAGTACTCAAAAGGAGAAAAAAATAGCTTAGCTGATATAAATTTTGTTTTCATTATATATACTTGCAATGAATTGAATCTGGAGAGCCAATAATTTATAAAAAGACATTCCGAATTATTTTTGAGACCTTGTTTAAAATATTGATTAGAAAATTCTATTAATTTATACTTCAGTTTGATCATCAAATTTATCAGGATTTGTTTTGATTTTTTGTTGACTTCAATTTTCATACGTTCAATTGTGTGATCAGGATATTCTTCTTGATGAGAAAAATAATGCTTGGGACACATCAATCTCCCACAGTTGCATTCATAGATTGCATCAAGTAAATCATCAGGACAAGGTTTCCGCATATTGCTAAATATTTTTATTACTTCATATGATTCTATAAAAAATGGTCTTTCGATGCCAAAGTAAGCTGATGGAATCAAATAATATATAGAATTTGTGGAGTTATGCAAATTTATTTTATATCTATATGAAATAATAAAAATCAAACACTAAATTTTCAATTTTTTTGGAATAAATATATTTATTTAGATAAAAATAAATTCTAGCAAAATAATTATTAATCTGTAAAAATAATGAAATAATAAATGTACTTTATAAATAATTTTGAATAATAATTTCTCAAGATAATTTTAATTATATATTAGTTTAATTTCATTGTTTAAAATGAATTCTTTCAGAGTATGCAATTATTTGGTTTTATATTCCTATAAATTTAGCTGTCATCATTTTAATTTAATAATTTTCAGATAGAAACAAATAAAATTGTTGATTCCGTGTAATTATCAAATAATCCAGAAGTTACACAATGTATTAAGATGTTATGCGCAGTCTCATAAAAATCTGTCAAGAATTTTAGATTCCCAACTTATTGTTCATAAATAATTCTTTCCATCCTGCTATTAATTAACCATCCTATATTTTATCTATATATTATGAATATAATTTTACTTATTCTCTTGGGATTTTTTCTAAAACAATTGAATGATAGCTCGATGAAGAATTTCTCAAATCAATTCCATCAATTACCTCACAGCATTCCTTCTCAAAAATTTCAAAAATCCTCTCAAACTCTTCATCACTCCTTGTTATCGCTCTTCTTAAAGGCTCTCTCATAATCCCAGGCCTATACTTCTTTATCTTTTCCACAATTTCCCTAAATTCTTCATCAGAAGCTCCTTCACCTCGTTTCTCTTCTATTCTTCCCATCGAAATCACCCTAAATAACCCTCCAACCTCTTCTAAAGCTCTTTTTACCTCTTCTTCGCTTCTCCTATAAATCGGCATCGACAAATCTCTTTTTTCTTCTTCAGTAATCACCCCTTTTTCTAACAAATTTATCGCGACTTGTTGCATTAAAACACTCCCCAGATTTAAATTAGTCTTATTTTCAGCAAATTGTAATAGCAATTTCCCATTATTTACTAATTCTTTATACCTATGAGATAAAAATGTAATTAAATCTCTATGTGCAAGTTCTGAAGCAATTGCTTTAAATTCTGGATCATTGGAAGAAGATGGATTTATATGGTCAGGAGCACTTAAAGGCTGAGATAATCAATGAATAGCTGCTGAGGAGAACCCGATATGGACTGAATTATCAGGTAAAAGCTGCTCATAAAAAGATCTCCCTATAGCAGAAAAATAAACGTCAGGGATTTTTATATAAGATTCGTCAGACTCTAATAGAGTTTTGAAAACAGAGACCCAGTTATTGTCAGGCAAGTCATTGTGGAAGATATGAATAGGCTGGGAAGAAATTTCTCTGAATTTTTGAAGAGTATTTTTGAGGAAAATCATGGAATTATACACCTCAGAAGACCCATAATCAGCAATTAATAGGGTGCTATTGGTGAGGGAAGGAGATAAATTGAGGATTTCACTGAAAGTTTGGGTAGCTTTGAGAAGCATTTTTCTTTGTTGAGCAGAAGATTCATTGTAATTTGGCATTGCAAAGCCACCTGTTTCCATTTATTTTATTATTAAATTTGATGATTATAAGAATCTTTATTTAATTATTATTAATTTGTTCATGTTGATAAAATTAAGCAAAAATAATTGAGAAAACATATATGAAAATGTTAAATAAAATTATAGTTAAATTGGGTTTTATTTTCAATAATTTTCATGGTTTTTTCCACACTATTATAAATAGATAAGCTCAGCATATAAAACTTGAAAGGCGTGAAAAGAACTATCATTCGTTTTCTTTTATAATTACTGTATAAAAATTGTTAATTACTTGTAGCATCCTGGCTACCTCTTCTACTAAATTTCCATCCCTTCAATTATCTTCCTTTTAGTATTTCAGCAAATAATTGAAGGATTTTTAATGATTTCTGTATGGGAATTAATTGAGATGAACTCTTTTTTAAAAAGAAAATTGGTCAGATTTGAGATAGAAATTTGAACGATATGAAAAATCATTTAATAGATGAAAGGTGGTTATAATATTTAAAATTATTAAAGAAAAAAGCAAATCAGAATTGACCATTAAGAAATAAAAATATTCAATTTTTCCTCCACAAAAATAATTAGTCAAATCAAAAAATATAATTTATAGTTAAATATAATTTCAGCCATATTACCGTTTTTTAATATTTTAGACATAATTTCAAACTGATAATGGAGTCTTTACTGCGAGTAGAATAAATTTATATTGAATCCTTCGTTTCTAAGCAATTTTTCATCAAAGTAAAGTAATGCAAAATGCTTTATATAAATTCAAGAAAAATTATCAGACTAATTTAAATTATGTAAATTTAAGAAATATATAATCAATTTCCAAAAATTTCATTTTCTCTCAGACTTAATAAGCCCATTTTATACATCTTTCTAAATGCTTAATAAATGGTTCTGGCATTTCTTTTGCTGGGAGAGTTGGATAAAGCATAGGAACAAGGAAAAAATTTTCTAAATAATTTAGTATTTTCAAAGAAAAATCACCAGACCTCGAATAGAAATACAAAATTCCATTGAAGATAAAATATTTTTTTGAAATCAAAATCAAAGCTAAACGATTTCACACAAAATAGCAACAAGCATGCAAAATTAAAGCTTCCAAACCGTTGCATAACGATTAAAATAGCTCTGAAATTTTGTTATATTTTTATGCTTAAGATTTCTGAAACCATTTTATGGTTTAAGTCTAAAGAAATTAAATCAAGCGATTGAATAATCAAACCCATGAAATTCAACTTAGATTGTTGATTTTTATATATATATAATAGAATTAAATAATATCTAAATTTTCCAGTCAGTAAAATCTTATCTGATAAATCCTCTTAATAAAATGTTAATGGTCTTCCCATTACTTGTTCTCTTCCTGACATTTGAGACTTCTGCAACTCAAGAAAACAGCACAGACCCCAAAAACGACCCAATTGGAAAATTTGAAGCTCGTATTGAAGATTCTGAAGCTCCTAATCAGCTTTTCCAAGTCCCTGAAATCAAGAATCGAGCCAAGAAAAAAATTCGAAAATCCCAGAAGTAGAAAGAAAACTTGTAGGATCCTGTACAGATGCTACCAATGGATGTCAAACTTGTGCATCTTCAACAGTTTGTAAGACTTGCCAGTCAAGTGGCTATATACCTAATATGTATGGCGCATGCTCTCCATCAACACTTTTATATTGTGACCTCCTTGATTTTGATAAAACTTGTAAAACCTGCTCATCTCGCTATTCAAAAGTCTGTATTCCATGCAATTCTAGGTTTGAGAATTGTGCAACATGCTATGATGATGGAACCTGCGGCATCTGCAGTGATGGATATGGCTCAACTACAGGCCTATACTGTTCCAAATGCACTGATCCTAACGCCATTTCGTGCACATCTCCTTCTACTTCTACAGTCTGTAAGGCAGGGTATTACCTAAAATCTAATTCTTGCATACCATGCAGTAAAGCCAATTGCATTGAGTGCACAAGTTTGACTTTTTGTATGAAATGTAGTGCAGGATACATCGTAGATCAAAATGGTAATTGTCTTCTATCGTCAGTGCAGAATTGTAAGAAACTTCTGAATGGGAAAGCAAATTATTGTATTGAGTGTATAGATGGGTATTTTCCAGATGGTGGATCATGCACTCAAATAGCCTGCACAAGTAACCAAGTGTATATTCCTCAGAATAGAACATGTGTGGAATGCGGAGATTTTTCAGCAAATTGTGTTACTTGTGATACATATGGGTCTTGTCTTGCATGTAAACCTGGAATGTCAGTTGATACTTCATTCAAATGTGTAGCATCCACGATTCCTAATTGCTTAAAGAATGGTGATAGTGCAGGAACTTATTGTATCCAATGTGAAAGTGGATATCTCCCAAATAGAAATTCAAACCAATGCATATTATCTCAGCTTCAGAATTGTTATGCAGTTTCTGACGCTACTACTTGTGTGCAATGCTCTTCAGGATATACCTTGGGCTGCGAAAAAGTCTGTGGAGATGGAAGTCTTTTTCATGGTTGCATTTGCAACTCTTTAGATGATTCATCCTGCAAAAAATGCGACGATGGATATTTTCTTAGTGGAGGATCATGCATTGCAAGTAATTTTCTAATTAGTTTGCCCTTCTAATTGTGCGGCTTGCTATGAGCCAACTATATGCACTCAATGCAATCCAGGATACTTTTTTTATGATAAAGGTGGTATTACAAAATGTGTTTGTAAGATTTATTTAGCATGTATTGATTCTTGCAGCTCCTGTGTTGTCTCTCCTGAGTGTTTCAAATGTGCTAATTTAATAGTAAAAGATGTGAATACCTGCAGAGTTGTTAGTGTAGGGTATCAACTAAGCTTTGAATATTCAAAAATTATCATTGATTTTGCCCATCCTCTTTCAAAAATGGTAAAAATAGAATCACTTGCAGCTGATAAAGATGGAGTGAATGTTCCTTCAGGAAGTTGGAAGATTGACTCACAGACTTCAAGCCAGATCAAGATTCAGACTGATATATCTGAAAGCTTGCTTCCAATAAATATCAATTTCAGTTTCTTGCAAGATTAAATAAATTTCTTTAGCTATTTTGATTAATTTTTGTACAATTTTTAAGATTAATAGTATATTTGCTAAAATATAAATTGCATGCTTTAAATTTTTAAATAATTTGACAAGCATATTTTCTTTTACCTGATAATTGAAAGTCTATACTATTTATTTGAATTTATACACGTTTAAAATTCACATGCACATATTCTACATAGGATTCCGTCAAGATTTTGGATTTTCAACTCATTACACTGTGCTGCATCATCTGGCTTTAGGCTTTAGTCCTATCGGTTTCGGTGTTCGGATTTGAGACCACTAAGATCCTCCATTACCTGACATCGAGAAAATTCAAATCCTTAAAGAAAAGGTGTGCAATCTCATCGCAGAAATTTAAGTTCTATCACTACAGTGATAAATTCACCAAGCTTCATTATCAAAAATGGTTTAGCAAGAATTTTCTGAACTTTCCTCAATTTTTTGGTATAAAAGTCTTTAATAAAAGCACAAAAAATGCCTTGGGTTTCTTCTTTTCGAAAATCATTTTTAATCTCATAGACACAATAAAAAGAATATATATAAATTCAATAAGAATTATTAGATCAAGTGATCACGCAAATTTACAAAAAATATTCAATTTGCAGATTTTTCAATAAAATTCATATTTTTCAAAAATTCAAAAAATTTATAAAAAAATACATTGCAACTCTATTTAGCTTAATAAATTTACATTTTTATGCTTGATAAACTGGAGAAATATGATAAGGTATAAGAAATTAAAAACTAAAGCATTTATGATTTTGATTTTCATAGCAAAAGGGTCACTACCTGCAAGTGCTGTAATATAAATAAAAGTAATTATATCAAATATGCAAAAAAAATTGATTTTTTTTAGCAACAAGACTGAGCAGTTAAGCATAAAATAAAACAAAAATTTCTAAATAGAAGCTGCCAAAGTATTGAATAATGATTATCATAGCCCTGAGATTTTTTAAATTTTGAATATATCCTTCTTTCTTTTAATCAAGGCTTTTTCAAACAAATATTATTGTTTAAAACCTAAGAAAAATTATTCAAGTGAATAGATTAGCCAAATTACGAAATTCAACTCATTTTCTAAATTTTCTTTGTAAATAATAAAAATAAAAACTTAATCTAATCTTCTAACTTAGAAAATTTTATCAATAAACCCATATTTTTTTCACTTTATTAAGACTTAATAAAATGTTCGTGGTGTTTCCATTACTTACCCTCTTCCTATCATTTGAGGTTTTTGCTGCCCAAGAAAATAGCACAGATCTAAAAAACAGCTCAATTGGAAACTTTGAAGATCCTAAAGCTCCTAATCAGTCTTTCCAAATCCCTGAATCTCAAAAATCAAACCAAGAAAAAGGGTCGTCAAATTCAGAATCAGAAAGGAAACTAGCCGAAGCATCATGTTCAGATGGTCTTGATGATTGTCAAACCTGTGCATCTTCGGAAGTTTGCCAGACTTGCCAGTCTCCCGGCTATATACCTGATTCCAAAGGAGGATGCACTGCCTCATTCATTAAGCATTGTGATCTCCTGGAAGCTTCTGAAATCTGCAAAACTTGTTCAACAGGCTATTCCATGCGCTGTGTTCCCTGCAGTGAAGTAGTCGACAACTGTTCATCATGCAATCCTTATGGAGTCTGCGACACCTGCATATCCGGATATGGCAAAGATGGGATTCCTTGTGCAAAATGCGATGACCCAAATGCCCTTATATGTCAACCCCCTTCGGTTGCTTGGAAATGTAAGGCAGGATATTATGCAGATTCAGATTCAGGGTCTTGTATTTTATGCAGTATTCCAAATTGTATTGAGTGCTTTATCGAGGATACATGCTCGAAATGTGGAACTGGCCATATAGTAGATGGAAATGGAGATTGCCAGATATCGTCAGTCCCAAATTGCAAATCACTTGTGACTGGGTCAACTACTCAATGCAATCGTTGTATGGTTGGGTATTACGAAAATTCTGGGGCATGTATTCAAATAACTTGTACAAGTAGCCAATATTTTGATGAAACTAATAAGATATGTAAGGATTGCACTACTATTGATCCAAATTGTGTGACTTGCGATTCATCTGGACTTTGTACTGCATGTACGGCTGGATTGTCCGTTAGTTATGATGCAATCTCATGCATAGCACCAACAATTCCTCATTGCTTAAGTAATGCTTATTCTGGATGCAATATATGTGAAAATGGATACATCCAAGGTGCAACAGGGGATTGCATCCAATCTAATCTTCAGAATTGTATGGTAGTCTCTGATGCTACAACTTGCTTTACATGTGCGCAAGGATATGCCATGTACTGTGGCAGCGACTGTGGGACTGGTAATTTGCTTCATGGTTGTGTTTGCAATTCTTTGGATAATTTATCCTGCATGAAATGCGATGATGGGTATACACTTAATGGAGGATCATGTGTTGCAGGTAATTTTTTATTTAGTTTGTTCTGTAAGTAATTGTGTGGCTTGCTATGAGCCAACAATATGCACTCAATGCGATCCAGGATACTTCCTTTATGATAAGGGTGCTGTTACGAAATGCGTCTGTAAGATTTTATTTAGCATGCGTTGACTCTTGCAGTACTTGCGTTGAATCTCCTGAGTGTTTTGAGTGTGGTAGTATGGTAGTCCAAGATGGAAGCACCTGCAGAATTGATAGTGTAGGGTTTCAAGTCAGCTTTGAATATCCAAATGTCGTCATTGATTTTGCCCATCTCCTCCCAGAGACAGTAACACTAAAATCGCTTACAGCTAATAAGGATGGAGTGAGTATTCCTTCTGGAAGCTGGAATATTGCATCGCAGACATCAAGCCAAATCAAGATTCATACCGATTTAAATGAAAGTGAGCTTCCATTTGACCTTAACTTGGATTTATTGCAAATCAACTAGAAGAATAAATAAATTTCTTTAATATATAAATGGAGAAAAGTATGCAGAAGTTGCTTCAGAAAGTTTTCAATAAAAGTAGAGGTGTTTAAATTCTTAAATTTATTGTATATGTTTAAAAAATGTGGAGTTTTGGTATGGCTTGTTGTAGCTTTTCCAATTAAAACTAATGGGTATTTTTGCTATAGTAAGTGTTATTGCAGAATATATATTATAAGAAATTATTATTATTATTGTTTTTTATTTTATTAACTTATTATAGTTTTTTAATTTTTTCTGATATTGTAAATAATAATTTTCTTATAAAAAATTATGAAATATTGTAGAATCTAAGTAGCTATAATAAAAGATTAATTATGGAAAAGTTCAGATGCTCCTATGACTCTTTTGATACACTACACTTGTAGCTGTAAAATTAAGCTATGTTTATGGCATTATTTCTCACATCATAAGGAATTTTCAAGTCATGAAATAGAACGTATCAAATTTCCAGTAAATAACGAATCCAGAAAAATTTTAATCAATTTTGTAACCACTTTAAAGCAAAGATCAGTCTTATGCCTTAAAATGATTATTAAATTATGCTCTGCAATAGGCGAAAACTATGAATCTCGACTGCTCAAATTTAATGCCAGTTATTTTGGATTAAATTTATTTTTGATTTTTTTGAACAAAAAGCAATTCATCTCAATGAAGCTTTTTTATAGCCCTTTGGAATATTTTTTAATTAATTCGCCTGATAAAGCATCGAAGTATGTGAGAGATTTCAAATTTTCAGAAGATTTTGAAGAATTTTCTAATTTATCAATAAATTCGCATTTTACTGATTATAATTATTTTATATTTGAGGATCCAAAATATATTTTTGGGTGAGATTATGAAGAATCTTATAATGAATTCAGCCTAAAAGAGGTTATTATAATGAAGCTATTTGACTTTTTTGAGTCGTCTGAACATGAATTGGCTTATGAAATCTTACATATTTTTACAAATTTAAAAGAGCTTTGGTTTGGAGAAATATCACAATTTTTTTATGAGAGTTTTCGCAAAATTATTTATGGTTTTATAAATAATAGAAGTTCTTGCCAGCTTGTAAAACGATGAAAAGAATTAGAAATGAATGGATCAATGCAAAGTGATAATAATTTTTATGAGCTATCGTGAAGGATGTTTCACGGAATAGATAAAAAAGACTTAGTGTTTTATTGTCTTGAAAAATTAAAATTAGCTCAAGAAGAGGATAATGAATATAAAACTAAGATTATCAGCAACAGTAATTTAGCAGATCAACACTTTTATTATGGAAATTTTGATGTTGCAAAACAAAAATTAGAAAATTATTAGTTTGTCTAAAAATTTTTCTATCAGTGTAGGAACACTGATAGATACCTATCATGTATTGCTGAAGATTTATGGATTAAATAGAAAAATGCAAAAAGCGAAAAAAATAACAAAAATTATAGAACAAATAGCTGATTCTTGCAAAAATGAATCTGATTTCGATAAAATACTTTTGGAATGTCATTATTGCATACAAAATTTTGATCGTGTATATGAAATCTCATGAAAACATATAAAAAGTTTCAAGAAAAAAGGATTAAGCAGACCCTCTGAAATTGCAATATATTATTTATATTTAGGTCAAATTTATAGACATCAGAATGATGAACAAAAAGCTCATAAAGCATTTTACCTTGCAAAATCCTGCGTTTCAATTCTGCCTATGAGTGATTTCACTGTGAGATCGATCTATATTGAGCTTGGATACTTTTATTTAAGCACAAAATGTTATATAGATGCATTGGGGCATTTTGAAAGCATAAAAAATTACTGCTCAGGCACAAATTTGCAAACTATTAATTTTTATATTGGGATTGCGAATTTTCATATGAAAAATTATGATAAAGCATTACAAATTTTTATTGAAGCAGAAAAATATTGATCTTGCTTCCAGCCAAGTACTAATTTTCAACTCTTTTCAATTTATGTAATGATAGGTGAATCATATAAAGTAAAAGAAGACACTGGCAATGCCTTTTATTTTTACTGTAAAGCGTTTGAACTTATAGATGACATGGAAACTGATTATATTATCTATTTTGATACATTTTTGTGCTTGACGTACGATTATTTTTTTAACCTCCTTGACTTTGAGAAATGTGAAGCAATTTTGCGAAAAAGAGAAAATTTTACTAAAAATAATGATAGTGTGGTAGATAAATGCAACTCTTTTATAAAATTTTCAGAATTTTATTTTGCTCAGAATAAAAAAGATGAAGCATATGAGTATTTATATAAATCAGAAAAATTATTGAACTTAGAAGAAATTTTATTATTTAAACAAAGAAAAAAAATTATTAAATATCATTTCTGCTTGGCAAATGTGGCTCGTATTTATATGAGAAAAGAATTGAATCTTTTTAAAGCAGAAAATATTTATAAAGCTATTGGAGATGCCCTTGATGAAAATTTCCTTACTGGTTGGATAGGAAAATTTGATGCATTTTGCAATCTTCAGATTATATATTATAGGCAAAAGCGAATAAACGAGGGTAAAGAGAATAATAAAAGGATAATAAAACTTTTAGAAGAGCTTGATCAAAACGAGAGTTTTAAACAAAATATAGGCTTTTCCAGTGCTTTCATCAAGGATTTAATTGAGCAACAAGAAAGAGTTAGGAATATTTTTGACTTATCAGAGGAGTAGTCATTTTATTAGTTTTATATTACTTATAATATTTTCATTTAAAATAAAAAATGAATATATAAATTGAACACTTAATTTACTAAACTAGCTTATTTATTGTGATATTTTATACATTTAATATAATTAGCAAAACCTTTTCTTCCAAAACCAACTGATTACTCTCTAGTTATAAATTAATTAATTTTTCTATTTTTAAAATTTCTAATAATTCTTATTTATTCTCTGGGAATCTTTTCCAAGACAATTGAATGATAACTTGAACAAGAATTCCTTAAATCCGTTCTTTCAAATATCTCTGATGCTTCCTTCATAAAAACTTCAAAAATTCTTTCAAATTCTTCATCATTCCTCTTTACCGCTCTCTTAAAAGGTGTTCTAAACATCTGAGGCCCATGAAGCTTCGTTTTCTCAATAATTTCTTTCAAATTTTCATCAGAAGCTGCTTCATATCTTGGCTGTTCTTTTTATTCTATTGAAATTACCCTGAATAAGCTTCCAACTTCTTCTAATACCCTTTGGATTTCTTCATTGCTTCTCCTATAAAGCGGTATTGATAAATTTCTTTTTTCTTCTTCTTCTGTAATTACACCTTTTGATACTAAATTAATGGAGACTTCTTGAAGTAAAGTGGTTTCTATGTTTGAATCGTTATTGTTATTAGCAAATTGTAAAGTAGCCTGCCGTGGTCTACTAGTTCTTTATGCCTTTGGGATAAAAAGTCACTAAGTCTCTGTGGGCAAGTTCTGAGGCTCTTGCTTTAAATTCTGGGTCATCTGAAGAAGATGGAATAATATGATCAGGGGCACTTAAAGGCTGAGACAACCAATGAATAGCTGCGGAGGTAAAACCTATGAGACCTGAATTATTAGGCAAAACTTGCTCATAAAAAGATCTCCCTATACTGAAAAATAAAAATCGGAGATTTTTATATAGGATTCGTCAGACTCCAATAGAGTTTTGAAAACTGAGACCCAGTTATTGTCAGGCAAATCATTGTGGAAGACAAGAATCGGCTGGGATGAAATTTCTCTGAATTTCTGAAGAGTTCCTTTGAGAAAAATCATGGAATTATACACCTCAGAAGACCCATAATCAGCAATTACTAAATTGCTATTTGTGAGAGTAGGAGAAAAATTGAGAATTTCTCTGAAAGTTGGGAAGCTTTGAGGAGCATCTTTCTTTGATGATTTGAAGCTTCGTTGTACTTCGGGAGAGCAAATCCACCTGTTGCCATTTTATTATTAAATTCGATGATTATTGGATATTTATTATTAAAGCAGACATTAAGAAGATATGATTAAGTATTAATTGAATAAAAAGAAGAAATACTAATGTGAGAAAGAAAATTTTTTAAAAGTCAAATAATTTTAGCTAATTTTATAAGAATAAATAAGAAATTATTGAAAGATTGATATATGTTTACAGATAAAACCTTCAAATAAATTGAATTATAAATTGCAATAGAGAATTGAGAACAAATCGATTCAGTCAAATTATTTAGAAATTCTAGAAATGACTTCAAATATTTACAGCTTAATAATTCTTCATTTGCCAGATTTCCTTTCCCTTTTTTTAATTCATTTCATCTTATTAGTTAATCTTAATTTATCATTATTATTGTAAACAATATATAAAACTACGAAATTTTTATTCAAATAAAATGCTAATTTCTTTTATTTTCTTGATCTACAATTGCAACTTTACTAATATCCAAATATTTTGCAATATAAAAATTTATTTCTTTCGGCAATAAAAATCCTAAAAGTATTTCACTAGAAATAGTAATAGCAAATATGTTAGTTTATTTGTATTGAATTTTAATAAAATTTTAAATATCTTGTAATATGAAGAAAATTTTTATTCCAAAAAAATGAAAATTTTTGAAATACATTTTATTATGGAAAAATTCTTATTTTGGAATCTGAAATATTTTGCATTTAATTAATATAGCTAAACCAACTGTAATCTTTAATGGTGATTTTTTGCTTTTATGAAGTTGTCTTGATAATTCACCCATTTTAAGTTAAGGCTTAATTTCAATAAATTGCTTTGAATTTAAGCAAAAATAATTTCAGAGTTATAATCAAAAATTTCCTATTTGGAAAAGTATTCAAATAAATTTAAAATATTTTGACAGCATTTTAATTTTTATTTTGATAAAAATAGTTAAAAGATTATTAGGATTATTCTTAATTTTTTAAGAAAAGAGGCTTTTAGTGCGCAGAATTCCACAAATATATATTAAATTGTATTTTTTATTGAAGATAAATTTAAAGTCCGAATAAACATCCATAGCTTTCTCATAGTAGCATTTTACATAATTATTATCCGTTTTTTAATACTGAACCCATATTCAGAAAACTTATATAAACAAATTAACAAATTAAAAAATCAGCCTTCCAAAATCTTTCAAATCTAAAATATTAAAAGCAAGTCTAATTCCTCAAATTCCAAATTTTACAATTTTTATCCAAATCAAAATAAACCTTAAAGAATAATTCCATATTGCTCTAAAATTTTTTTCCATTTTACATAGCTTATAAAATGTATTTTTCTCTCCCATTGTTTGGTCTAATCCTGTCACTTTTGGCTTCCGCAGCTCAAGAAAGCAGCATTGGTCCTAAAACTCCCTCAATTGAAAACTCTACAGTCCTTATTGAGCGCCCTGAATTTCTCAATCAGACTTCTCAAATTCCCAATACCCAAGAAAAAGTGCCAAATCCAAAAGCGGAAAGAAAACTTACTTCAAGTTGCACAGCCCCTGGAAAGTTCTGTCGTTCCTGTGCTTCTTCAACACTTTGTCAGACTTGCGCGCATTCCGGCTGAGTCCCTGATGCATATGGAGGATGCATGCCACAAGGCATCAAAAATTGCATGGCTCTTAATTTTGAGCATACTTGCGAAACTTGCGAAGAAAATTACTCATCAAAGTGCGTCCCATGCAGCTCTTTGTTACCTGGATGCTTCTCATGTTCTGATGGCTCCCAATGCTTTGGATGCCTTTCAGGATATACCTCAAATGATGCACTGGGCTGTTCGAAATGCAATGATCCAAATTGTGCTGATTGTACCGGAGCCGTAGCTAATTGTAAAGTTTGCAATCCAGGTTATTATAAAGATGGTAGTTCATGCAGTGCGTGCAGTATAGTATCATGCAGTGAGTGCTCAAATGTGTCGACGTGCACGAAATGTGAATCTGGATTTATAATAGACACAAAGGCAGTATGTGTTGCATCATCATTGCCGAATTGCAAAGTACTTGATGGAGATTCACATGATAAATGCAAGACCTGTGTAGATGGGTATTATTTAAATGGTGGGTCCTGTAGTCTTAAATCCTGCCCAAGTAACCAATATTGGGATTCTAGTGAAGAAGCATGCACAGACTGCACTCATCTTGATCCAAGCTGCAGTACTTGCACTTTAGATGGAACATGCACTGCATGCTTAGCTGGGAGCCTTCTTGATGCTGCAGGTAAGTGCTATACTTCAAGTCTTCTTAATTGCCTTTTATTGGGAATTTCTGATCCAAGCTCGTGCTCAAAATGCCAAAGCGGGTATGTCACAAGCTCATCCGGCACATGTGTTCAATCCACTCTTGAAAACTGTAAAGTACTTAAAGATGATGGTACTTGTAAGACATGCTCTTCCGGATATGGATTGGGATGTACCAAAGACTGTGGAGATGTCTCACTTCCTAACTGCGCTTGTCCTTCTCTTGACAATTTATCATGCAAAAAATGCGCAGATGGATATAAACTCAATGTTGGATCATGCACTTTAAGTAATTTTCTATTTAGTTTGCTCTGACACTAATTGTGCAGCTTGTTCTGCTTCTACAGTATGCACTCAGTGTAATCCAGGGTATTTCCTTTATGACAAGGGGACTTCGACAATCTGTGTCTGTAAGATTTATTTAGCATGTGCTGATTCATGCAATTTGTGTACTGAATCGCCTGATTGTTTTAAGTGTGCTAGTTTGGTTGTGCAGGATGGAAATTCTTGCAGAGTTGATAGCGTAGGATACCAACTTAGCTTTGAGTCTCCAAATATTGTGATTGATTTTGCTCATCCTCTTGAAAAGCAGGTGGCATCGCTTAAATCATTAACAGCTGATAAGGACGGGGTGAGCATACCTACAGGAAGTTGGAATATTGCATCATCAACATTGAGCCAGATTAAGGTTCAGACGGATATAGCTGAAAGCTTGCTTCCAATTGACATTGACTTTAGCTTATTGCAGTAAAGTTAATTTAATTATTTAGGTAAAATCTTTTATATGAATTAGGTGGTGAATGCTAGGCTATTTTTTAATGATGAAATTATAATTTAGACAAGATATTAAAAGAAAGAAATTCATAGGAGCTGCAATTAGACAGCCGATAATTTTATTTTATTTTATTATACAAGTAAACAAAGCATCTAGGCAAACATACTTAATTTTAAGATTGATATAAAGAAAAAACTGATTTTAAGCTTTCAAAAGAAATTTAACAATAGATCCGCATATTAAAATAGTCTTTGACTCGGTAAATAAATGTAAAAATCAATTGCTGATAATAATAATATTTTTGTCCAAAACGAAATTTATCTGCATAATAACCCTTTTCAGCTTTTGGGCATTTTTTTGATTCAAACTCCAGAAGTCATTATATATATTATTGGTTGCATGTACAATTTTCCTTGCTTGAAATCTCGAAGCCTAAAAAAACCTTGACTAGAGTTGCAAAAGGTAGTTTTCCTTCATCTTTCAAAATATATAAAAAGAGGAGAAGTAATTAAATATGAATATAAAGCCGATAAATATTAATGAAATTTAAAATCAATTCTATTATTTCGCAAAAAGAGAATGGATATGAAATGCACAAATAATTATATAATTGGTGCTGCTTGCATTTATTTTCAAAATAATAAATTATCCAAGGTAGAAATTATTTGCAAACTATTAAAGCTGCTCTTAATATAATCTTTTGTGGTCATATTGGATTTTATTGAATTCCATATGAATATATTTTAGATCAATTTTCTTGTTTAACTTGTAAATTAAAGAGATGGAGTCAGAATTATATAAAGAATTAAACAATTATTTAAATCAAATATACAAAGCATTCTAAATTAATAATTTATTACAGTGATAGACATAATACAAAATATGAACTTATTTTTAGAATCATAAAGCATGTTGAATTTAATAAAAATATTAATCAATTTATGGAAAAACCTTATTGTCCTGATGATTTTTTTGACGCAATCTACATATGTAGCTGTCAGAGAAACCTGTGCCCAAAACATTATTTTTCTCATCAAAAGGATTTTCCTGATCACAAAATTGAGCGGATCAAAATCCCAGTCATCAATGAATCAAAAGAAAATTTAATCAAGTTTGCAATCAATCTAAAGCAAAAGTTCATTTTATTATCAAACCAGTACCTTGAACGAGGGACGATAAAATATATTTGCTATATAAATTGAGTGAACTCTTATCTTCTCAAATTTAATTCAATGATATTGTTTTTGATAAAATCAAATTTTATCTCTGCTAAGCTCTTTTACTTTCATTTTGAGTATTTTTTACATCAATCCCCAGATAAAGTATTGAAATATATAAGTGATTTCAAAGTACCAGAAAGCATTGAAGAATATATATCCTTATCATTTCTCGTAAATTTTTTCGGTTTTAATTACTTTGAATTTGAAGATAAAAATTATATTTTTGGCTGAACCTATTATCCAGAATTTACTCAAGTGAGTCCGGATTTAATTTGTATAGCTACAGTTAAGTTATTTTTGGATTCATCTGAATTTGAAATGGGTCACGAGGCTCGTCAAAATTATAGAAGCATTTACGAATTTAGTTATGGTAAGCAAATCCTATTTTTGGATAATTTTCTAAAAATCATTTATAATTTTATCAAAGAAAGAGAATTATCCAAACTTATAGAGCAATGAAAAGATATGGAAGCAAAAGCAAGTATATTACTTTCAGATATAGAATCATATGATACATTCTATAAACTTTCAATAGGAATATTTCACAGCCTAGATCTAAAGAAATGAGTTCTTTATTGTTGTAAAAAAATGATTATGATTGAAAATAAAAGTATAATATCGATTTATATAGCAGCAATTATGCTTTGGGATATACAAGATTATGAAAAAGAAGCAAAAAAATACTTTATTAAATTTATCACATTAGCAAAAAATTCATCTGAACCAGATATTGTAAGAGCCTTAGTTGATTCTTATACTTAT
This sequence comes from Blepharisma undulans, assembly GCA_949751825.1. Taxonomy (NCBI): domain Eukaryota; phylum Ciliophora; class Heterotrichea; order Heterotrichida; family Blepharismidae; genus Blepharisma; species Blepharisma undulans. The sequence goes on from CATKHM010000015.1 coordinate 66,690, forward strand.
TTAGTAAGTTATTATAAAATGTGAGAAAAAAATCCCAAAAGAATAAACAAAATAATTCGAGCTGTTAATAAAATTGTTAAAAAGTGAGAAGGAACAATTAAACTTGAATATGAGCTTTCGGATTTTTACTATGAAGTAGATGATTTTAATAAAGCATTGAAAATTTCGATAGAGCAAATAAGGCTGCATCATAAAAAAGGAATTAGCAAATCCTTTGAATTAATGCACTATTATTTAATTACGGCCAAAATTTATGATATGAAGAGAGATATTAATAAAGCTCATAAGGCTTTTTGTAATGCTAAATCTTGCAGTGGAATTTTGCCGATAGCTGATTCTTTAGCCTGAGATTTCGATTTTGCTTTCGCAAGTTTTTATTTAGATAATGGATTCTATACAGATGCAATAGAATATTTTAAAAAACTAGTCACTCATTTAAAAGGAAAGAAATTGCTATGAGCAAAATACGGAATTGGAATGTCTTACTATAAAATAGGTAATGGTGAAAAAGCTCTGGAATTTTTGATTGAAGTCGAAAGAAATTACACTTATTTAGGGTCAAATTTTTATGAGTCTGATCTTTGTTTTATTTATATAACGGTAGGAGAAATATTAAATAAAAAAGGAGCAAAAAACGCTGAATACTATTACGAAAAGGCAATTGAGTTTATGATTTACTTAAACCCAAATACTAGGTATTGCTCAAAAGGCTGAGAATATTTTTATCGCAAAGGAAATTACGAAAAATGCGATAAGATTTTGCAAATATGATTAATTTTATTTGAAAAAAATGACAATTATCCAGAATACAAGTCTAACCTTTTTATGCTATGGTCGATACTATATTTTAGACAAAATAATACAGAAGAAGCAAATAGATATTTGTATGAGGCAGAAAAGCTAATGGATATTAAAAACAATGTATTTACTCTCAAAACTGAAACCGGTGAAAAAAATCAATGAATTAGAAATTATCTTCAAATTGCTGAAATCTATATTTCTTTTAAACATGATTATTTTAAGGCAGAAGCAATTTTAAAAGCTGTTGAATCTGTTCTCAACTTAAACACTTATCATGATATGAAAAATCTTCATATTATATATCAACTCTATCAAATGAGATATTGATTGCAAGGAAGAATAGCAGAAGCTCAAGAATATAAGGAGAAATCATGAAAATTAGTAGAAGAAATTGAAAATAAGAATAAATTTGAAAAATCATGGGTGGCAAGTAAGTACTTAAACGATATAAGAGCTTCTCAGAGCAAATAATGGTGGTTTACTATAACCCTTAAATATAAAATAATGATATTTCACTATTATAAAATACATATGTTTATAAATTTGATTATAAAAAGTATTAAAATAAATACAAATAGGTGTATATATATAAAAATTATATGTCGCTATAAACTACATTTAGCTTGCTTAAAAACCTATTGAGAAACTGATTTCTTGACTGATTGTTTGCTCTTTCACTTTTTTTGAGCTCATTTCAAGCTCTTGTATATATAACCAAAACTGTCCCTGTATTCTGAGGTGGAAAATGCCTCGGAGATATTCATATTGGATATTTAATAGTGCTATTTACCTCCCAGCGAATTTTGAAAATTCATCATTATTCCCAATAATTCTGACTGTGGCTTATATGGTTATTTTTTGAAAAAATTTCAAACCCGCTATAACAAAATCGAATTCAATTTTTGTCTTCTTATTTTCAATAACACATTTATTGTGTTCTGTTTTTAACACTTCTGATTTCTTTGTCAAACTGATATACTGGAGTAAATTAAAGTAGGCTGAGGTATGATAGTAATTCTTCATTAGTGGGGCATAGTGATGAGGATTCCTCCCATGGAAAATCTGAAAAGAAGCAAGTAAATTTCGAAAGATTTGCTCTCATAGATTTCCAAATACTCGTATGGCATTTGCATAGACAGCCCAAATCAGCTGATTTTTCATAAATGGTTGGAAATAGACCAACTTTCATGGCAAATTTGCAGATGGCTAATCTACTCTACCAGCGCCGATAATGGCAATGACTGGTGAATTTATTTTCCCTCCATTAGAATGATATGTAATTAATCCCATTATAAAATGCTATTGAATAATTCTTTATAGTCAGCAGCTTAATTATCGCTTGTATATCAGCATTCGTCCTGTCAATCAACGCTTTTGCCTAAAAAACTAAAATTTCATTAATATCGTATCCATTATTTTCAATGCTTGGAAAATGATCTGCGATTTTATAATATATTCAACTCCTATGTCATCAATAGCTTCTTTGAGTATTTTAACGATAAGAGTCTATGAAAATAGTCCAAGACTCATCATCCACTGGCCATCTACCGTCTAGATCATAAATCTGTTTAAAATACATATAACATCTTCGTTCATTTCAGTTTCAGTTATTATTATGACATGAAATGCCATCTCCAGGATATTATAGCAATCTCCTTTTTCCCACAAAAATAGCACCAGGTAGACTGGAAAATGAAAAAGTCATATGAGTGCAGTTTTCATCTTTTCTTCCCGAAACTCCATACTGGAGACAGCACCTTGCTTCTCCTTTTTCAATAGCATGTCAATTATTTTAATAAGTATAATTCAGCATAAGTTTGATGGTAAAAAAGTCATTTCAAGCATCATTTCGTATTCCTCTTCCATTTCTTCATAATTGGCAATTTCTCTGTTGAAAATTCTTCATAATCTGATACTTTAAAGCTTTTATAGCAATAAATGCAAGTTTTAGCCTTGCACACGGGATTTCTACAGTAAAATAAATCAGTCGTAGATGATATAAGCCAAATCTCCATGCAATTGCATTTGAGACATCATTTAGGCTCTTCATTTTAGGCTTTGCTAATTGATGCTATATTGATGAATATCTTTTGAGTTGTGGCAATAATTGTGGAGACGGGGAATTTCTTAACTGTCTTTGTTCTAATTTTGATATATTATCCAGTAAAACATGGCAGGTATATACTTAATGGAGGATCATGCTCTTCCAATTGTATAGTTTGTCTTGCTTTTATAGTAAGTATTTAATGTAATTTAGGTTTTTTTTTATAATAAGGGTATTTCTAAGATTTATTTAGCATGTACTGATTCATGTAATTTGTGTATTGAACCGCCTGATTGTTATGAGTGTGCCAGCTTATTAGTACAAGATAAGAATTCTTGCAGAGTTGAAGCGGAGGATGCCAAATTAGTTTTGAGTATCCAAATATTGTTATTGATTTTGCTCGTCCTCTTTCAGAGAAGGTGGCATCTTTTGAATCATTAATAGCTAATAAGATGGAAAAAATATACCTACAGGAAATTGGAATATTGCGTCATCAACATTAAGCCAGATTTAGGTTGATACGAATTTAACTGAAAGCTTGCTGCTAATTGGCATTAACTTTAGCTTATTACAGTAAAGTTAATTAAATATTTAAGTAAAAATTTGATAAGAATTAATAGAATAGATGCTGTCATTATTAAATTATGAATTAAATCATTTATTTCATGCCTCTAAAATAGACAACATATAAGAGAAACTTTGATAAAAAACAGATAAATATTTAAAAATAAATTATGCCATCTGGTTTCTTTAATAAAAACAAAGAAATTATATATAGTTTTTTGTTATATGTAATATTTTGCATATCAAAAGTTTTTTATGATCAGCCGTTATATCTCGATTTTTTTTATATAAGTTTTATTATTATAAAAGGTGAGTAAAATTATGACTTAAAACCTAAAATAAAGAGATTTCATGGTCACTTTTCGGCTTATCTCCTTGCTAGGATTTTCTCGATTTACCTCATCCTCATTCGGCACTGCTAAACTTTTAAATAGGAAGTCATCACTGTCGACGATTAAAAATTGAAGATTTAAGCATTATTATCATATATAAACTTGAAGTAAAATATTATGCATTATTTATAATTAGTGTTATAAGTATGAATTGTAATAGATGTAATTCAATTTTTTATCATATTGATTAATATCTAATAAATCTTGACAATTTTTGATTAATCTCATCTGCAGTTTCATTGTGGATCTCTATCAAATTTTGAATTTCAGCAATATCAAACCCTGGGTTTTCCATTAAGATCTCATTTTTATATCTTTCATTAAGAAAATTTAGTAGTTTCTGATTATATATTTTTGCTTCACTTCATCTTCCCTGTCGAATATATACTTCTTGAAGTAGTGTTAACAAGGTTTGAATGTCATTTATATGAATTTTTGAGTTTAGATCAGGAATACTCTCAATAGATTTGCAAATCTTTTCCCCCTTCAATAATTCATTAACATAAAAAATATAAATACCAGCAATTGATATAAAATAGCCAATATAAACTTGGTTTATTTTTCTTTTTGAAAATAATAAGATTTCTTCTAAATTTATTACTTTTTCTGCTTTATCCAAGCATGTTTTCGCTTGTTCTATGTTTTTACTATCTTTATATAGTATTGCTCGATTTTTGAAAAAATTAATCTTATATTCTAGATCGTTCTCATATTCTAAAATATTTGTTTCAATTTGGAAAATCGAATCGCATTTATCATATTCGCCTTTATTATAAAAGTGCAGAAATATAAAATTAATAAGAGATAAGCACGCTGTATTATTGATATTTAAGCAATCTAAAAGCACAAATACTTTTTCAAAATAATTATTAGCCATTTCTACATTTCCTTGAATGTCATATAATCTTCCAATCGCTGCCTACAAATTAAATAGTGCTAAATCTTCTAATTTGGGAAATTCAGATAGCGATTCTTCTATTTCAATCATAATTTGCAGCGATTTATCGTTATTATTTAAATTCTTATAAGTGCATCCAATTAGAAATTTTATTTCTTGAAATTCAGCTCCTTTACAATAATTGATTATGGATTCATAATGTTTTAGAGCTTCTTCAAAGCAATTTCTAGATGTATAAAATTTTCCTAATTCTTTATAAATCTCTATAGTCACAATACTACTCATTGGTAGAATTCCGCTACATGATTTTGCTGTATAAAGAGCCTCATGAGCTTTGTTATAATCTCGTTTTTTGAAATAAAGTTTGCCTAAGAACATATAATAATATACCAGCATTACAGAATTATTTATTTTCTTTTTCTTATACATTTTTATCTGTTTTTGTGAGTATTTAGTAAGATTATCAAAATCATCTATCATATAGAAAAATTTCAAAATTGATATGTCACCATAATCCGCATATTTATAAGATTTTGCTATGGCTTTAACAACGTTAACTATTTTTTTTACTTTTCGCTCTTTTTTTTGGCTATCATAATATGATATTAAAAAAATATAAGACTCAATCACTTTATAAAAATACTTGGGAATTACATTTTTTGACAGTCTTATAAATTTTATATGATATTTCTTTGCTTTTTCATTATTTCCAATTTCTGCATAGCTTAATGCTAACATATAAAAATCTCCAACTAATCATACATCATTATTAGTCTTTGATAGTATTTTCAATTTTTTTATGCAATGAAGTTCCAAGTCTTTTTTATTTAGGCTATAAAATATCTTTAATGATAATCGATAGAAAAAATAGTAATAATGAATATCTCAAGACGAAAGAGTAGCTTCTATATTTTTTCATTGGTCTATAAGATTGAAAATATTTTTATTTATGATAAAATCGTATATATTTCTGAGAAAATCATCATAAAAAAGCTCATCCAATCGATTAGCAATTTTCTGCAAGTTTATATAATTATGAAGAATTTCATGAGCTCATTCATATTCAGACATTTCAAAGAAATCTTCTAATTTCATAAAACAAATGTATTCTAGACTAAAATCGTCATTATAATCTGGATAATAATTCCAACCAAAAATATAATTTTGATCTTCATATTTGAAGTAATTGAAGTAAAATAAGCTGTCTTCAAATGATAAATCGACTAATTCCTGAAGATTTTCTGAAAATTTGAATTTGCTTATGTAATTAGATATTTTGTCAGGAGACTGATGTAAAAAATATTCAAAAGGAGTAAAAAAGACCTTTGCAGAGATGAATTTAGTTTTTATCAAGTATATTATCAGCAAATCAAACCTTTTAATATACTTATTCAGCACAGGCACATCCTTATTATATTTTTCTTTACTTCCGATTTTCTCTAATTGTTCAATCTTATATTCAGAAAATAAAGCAAGTTTTTGCTTTATTGAGATCGCAAACTCAATTAAAATTTCTTTTGATTTCTGATTTATTGAGAATTTTATACGTTTGATTTTGTGATCAGGAAAGTTTTCAAGGTGAGTAAAGTAATGCTTTGGACATACTAATTTTGTGCAGCGACATCTAAATATCGCGTCAAAATTATCATAGAAACATTTAGATTTTTTCATATATGTTTATATAACTTATAATATCTCTTATGATTCTACAAATAATTTCAAAATTTTATTAAAGAAGATATATATAAATCCCATATTTTTATATAATATTTGATCCTTTATTGAGAGTATGTGTAATTGAGTTGACTTTTATCTAATTTCCATTATAGTCTGATTGGGTTGGGCATTAATGACATCTCCCAAAAATAATTTTGGAAGTTGACATGTGAGTCATAGTTAAATCTCAAAAATCTGTATTTTTCAGCTCAGGAGTTGTTTGAATTATAGAGATAACTCCAAAAATATCCAGTAACATCAAGTTAGCTCTAATAATATAGATGCTAGGATTTTATCATATAAAAATAATTTATTATATAAATGCTTTTTCAGAGCTGAATTTTATTTTTTGCAAAATAATAAAACTGTCTATTCAATACTCAATTCGTATTAATATAATTAAAATTTATTATAAAAAGTTGCAATTTTCTTTATAAATAAAGTAGAAATAATAAAAAACTTAAAATATGAATATCAAGCAATGCTTTGAGCCTGAGTGCATGGATTATCCAGAATATGCTTGCAATTGCACTTCCTCTGAAATTTATTCGTGTGAAAAGCACTTAAAAAATCACAGCGAATTAAGCGAAGGTATTCACAACCCCAGATGGCTGTTTTCAGGAAATAAAATCAAATTTCTTGGTTTTCTTTCAAATACAAAATCTGAAATAGTCAGTTTAAAAGCAAATTTAAGAGTATCCTTTAACCAAATAATAAGAATTCTCAAAGAAAGTGAAAAAGATATTACAAGGAAGTTGAACTTGAATTGAGAAAAGTTAAATGATTTTTACAAAAAGGTTGTTAATATTCAAAGTTCATCGAAAATTGAAAATCCAGATATGGAAATATCAGATTTACAGCTAGAAGAGGATTTAAATAAGCTTAAACAAATTATTCCTTGAAATCCTGCATCATTGAATACTGCTCACTTTTTTATAAGCATAAATGAAGAAATTAAGAAAATTATTGGATGAATCAATGAAGAAATGCCAAAAATAAATCAAAACAATGGGCTTATGGATCTAGAAAAACTCCTCAAAGATCATGATGAAATAGCTGATAATCAGCTAAAAAATTATTCCAGCGATGCAATTGGGACTTCTATGAAATGTTTGATTTATTATAAGTATAAAGAGTCAATTGAAAAAAGTCAAAATAAAGATATAGAATACTTTAGAATGGGATGTATTTATTCAAATAAAAATATGCATGAAGAAGCGTTAAAATATTTTAATAAAGCAATTGGAATTAATCCAAGCTATGGAACTTATTATGCATATAAAGGAGATACCTTGAATAATTTAAATAGAAGAGAAGAAGCAAAGAAATTCTATAAAACTGCAATTCAAATAAATCCTGGCGAAGATAAAGCATACAACGAATGAGGAATTATTTTAAAAGATGAAAAACGATATGATGAAGCAATAATTTATTTTGATGATGCGATTAAAATCAATCCAAAATGTGCTCGCCATTATACAAATAAGGGAATTACTTTAGAAAGGTTGGATAGAATAGATGAAGCTGAGGAATCCTATAAAAATGCAATCAGTTTAAACCCAAATGAAGACATCGCATATATTAGTTTAGGAAATATTTTGGCTGACAAAAAAAGATTTAATGAAGCAATAAATTATTTTAATAGGGCAATTAGAATCAATCCAAATAATGCGATTTATTATTTAGCAAAAGGCAATGCTTTTTATGACTTAGAAAACAAAGATGAAGCAATGAAATGCTTATTAGAAGCTACAAAAATAGATTCTGAAGAGCACAGAGCACACAGATTAATTGGAAATATTTGAAAAGATAAAAAGAATTATGTAAAGGCAATGAATTTTTACAAAAATGCAATCAAAATAGATCGAAATGATGACGAATCATATTTTGAAATAGGAAATATCTGTCAAAAACAAAAACAGTATAAAAAGGCTTTAAAATATATCAATAATGCAATCAAAAGCAATCCAAATAAAGCAGATTATTTTATAGAAAAGGGAAATGCTCTACTTGAGCTGAGAAAAAATAATGAGGGAATAGAAAGCTATACTGAAGCAGTTAAAATAGATCCATGCCAAAAAGATATATTTAGCCGTGTAGGCAATAAATTAATAGAGCAAAATAGACTTTCAGAAGCTATAGTCTTTTATGACAATGCAATTAGAATTAATCCAACCAGAGATGATTATTTAAATAAATGAAATGCACTTGCTAAGTTAGAAAGAATAGATGAAGCAAATATCTGTTTCAGCGAATTAGAGAAAAGATTTGCCTTAAGATAGTCCATACAATATTTCTCAAGCTAATTATAATAACCTTAACTAATAGCAAATAAAACATTTAAGGAGTCAGCCAATGAGTTTATATTCTGAATTATTTAACCCATATTAAAATATATCTTATATTATCATTTATCTTCTATTATGCTATTATGCTGTTAACATCTTTAATGGCTCTTTGTTATCATTCTTACTAAGGCTATTAATTTGCTTTAAAGTAATTTGATTAAGCTCTTTTTGAAGAGATAACAATTTCTGCATGCATTCGTTTGGCTCCTCATTATCATTCTTACTGAGGCTATTATTTTGCTTTAAAATAGTTTGATTACACTCTTTTGACAATTTCTGCATATAATCGTTTGCTTCCATTAATCGTTCCTGTTTACAATATATTCTGGCTAGCTCATAAAATAAAAATGCTCTACATAATGAATAGTAGAGACAGTTAACACCAAGAGTAGACTCAAGAGTTTTGCATATCTTTTCTGCCTTGAAGAGATCCATATTATTAATATAAATATCAACAGCATATAAAAAAATTTGGATCCAATCTAGATTTATCTTTCTTTTGCGAGAGTATAATGTTTTTTCCAAATCCATCAGTTTTTCTGCTTTTTCCAAAAAGTAATTTGCTTTTTCAACTTTCTTTTGAGCAAAATATAGATCTGATCACTCCAAAAAAAGCTTACTTTTATATGCTAAATTATCATCATTTTTCAATAAATTTGTTTGAATTTGCAAAGCCATTTCACATTTTTCATAGTCATATTTATCATAAAAATATCGAAAAATTCAATCAAGTAAATAGGCTTTATTTGAATCATTGATTTTTAAGCGTTGCATGCCCTCAAATGCTTTATTATAATAAAAATCTGATATTTCTATACCTCCTTTGTGCTTGTACATCTCTCCAATCATTATACAAATTTTAATCAGATTCCATATGTTTTTATTTCGAGGGCTGGACAAAAATCTTCTAAGAGCAGTAAAATATTTTAAAGCTTCATCATAATTTTGAATAAAATAATTAGTAATTCCAATCTTGAATTTTATTTCCAGTAAATCCTCACCTTTGCAGTAATTGATTATGCTTATATAATGCTCCAGTGCATCTTTATAGTATGCTGTAGACAAATAAAAATTTCCAAGCTCTTTATATATCATCAAGACCATAGAGTTGCTCAATGGTTTGATTCCAATTAATGATTTTGCATTTAAAAATGCTTTATGAGCTTTTGTATAGTGCCTCTTTGCCATACAAATTTGGCCTAAACGTAAATAGCAGAGGCATAAGTTCAAGCAAGAATTTTTTCTATTTTTTCTGTAAATTTCTATAGATTTGAGTGAGATTTTGTAGGCATTATGAAGATCGCCTATTGCATAGTAGAATTCCAAAGTTTCTCTATTAATTTCATCACTGTATTGACAAGATTTAATTATTTTTTTGGCTGTTTGAATTATTATCTTAATTTTATGTTGTTTTCCATACTTTGAATAAATAGAGGCTAAGCAAGCATAAGACCCAATTATGAATCTTTTAGGGATAAAATAAGAATATTTTTTATATGCCTTTATAAATTTCTTAAATTTTTTTTTCGCTTTTTCATAAATTTCATTATGCCAATAACTCATCGCTATATCATATAATTCTATTATATTGAATTTATAGTTATTGTCTTTCATTCTAAACATTTCTATTTTTTTAGAGCAATAATACACTAAGTCTTTAAGATTTAAGCTATTAAATATTGTTTCTGATAAGTAGTAAAATCAATGGTAGTAATAATAATGATATTTTTCAAATCATACAATTTCTTCAATCATTTTTCATTGTTCTATTAATTCAGGAATATTTCTATTTTTGATAAAATCATATATAATTTGGCTGATTTTGTAAAACATAATTGAGCACTTTTTATCAGCAATTTCATTTATACTTATATAATTTAAAAGTACTTCATAAGCAATTTCATACTCAGAATCAGAAAAGAACGTCAATAATGCCATTGAACAAATATTTTTCAGGTCAATTTGATTATATTTTTCTTCATAAGCCCATCCAAAAATATTATATTGATCCTCGAATATGAAATAATTGAAATAATACAAATTATTTATGAACTGTGAGTCAAGATATTCTGTTAAAACTTCAGGAATTTTAAAATTTTTTACGTATTCAGAAGTTTTAGTTGGGGATTGAGTCAAAAAATATTCGATTGAAATGTAAAAAAGCTTCATAGAGATAAATTTTGCATTCAGTAAATATATTAGTAGCGTATTTAAACTATTCATCAATTTACTATATGAATATAGACGTAATCCATAATTTGTATACCCTTTGTTGTCTATTTCATTATTCTTCTCAAGAGATCGAATAAGCTTTTGTTTTATAGTGATAATAAATTTGATTAAAATTTTTCTTGATTCATTGTTTATTGAGATTTTGATGCGCTCGATTTCATGGTCAGGGAAATCTTCTTTATGAGAAAAATAATGCTTTGAGCACAGCATTTTCCTACAGCTGCATGCATAGATTGCATCATAATAATCAATAGAACAAACCTTTTCCATACTTGTTTTATATTATATTTCTTGCAATATGGCCCGTGATTCTACATTTATTTATCTGCTGTATCTTGAAGACAACCCTTTCAGATCATCTTGGCTTTCAATGAGTGTGATAATTTATTATTTGATTATATTAAATTCATAAGAAATTGTTTTACTAAATTTCATAAAATATAAAGGATAAAAGTAAAACTCATATTTACAAAATCCTGCATTGTAAGCATTTCTGATAGCATAAATTATAATAAATATTTTGCGTCTTTTAAATGATTATCGTCTAGATATGATAATTACTAATTGAATTTAATTATTTAAAAATAAAATAATTACTATAAGTAAATATGAACTTTAATTTTACATCTAAATATTCGTATCTTGAACTCCTGGAAGATTTATTGTTTTATCTTGTAAAATTTGTATTAATCGATTTATTTGATCATTATCATCCCTTACCCCTTGAATAAGTGCTTAGTAAATTGTTTCTCAACTGAATTGAACTTCGTATTTGATAAATGGTAATTTAAAGGCAAAGTTTAACTTTCTATAAAATTAAAGATTCTAAATCAATACAAACAGCAATATGTCAATCCTTTAATAGTTATGATTAAGATGAATAATGTAATCATGTAATAATCTCATTTTTAAGCTTCATTTTTAAGCTTCATTTTTATTTTCAAATATAATTATATATTTCAAAATAATTTTGGTTTGGCCAAATTGTTTTGCTGAACAGAAAATTCAGATCAGAAAATCAAAATTGATTCATAGTAAACATTTAATTTTAATCTTAATTCTTATTAGTTAACTTCATTATAAATCATTTAGAACCTTTAATGTAACTAAATATTTAATTAATATATAATCTAAAATCACTTTGGAAAATCTGATTCATTATTAGCTCATTTTCTGATAATTAAGCGTAAAAATAATGTGTAAATGTAATAATTTTTATAAATGGAGTGTCTAATTAGCTCTTGGAGACATGCATTATGCAATCAATTCTTATAATTTATAATTAAATGAGAGGATTAAAGATACATCAATTTTGGCTTTTATAACTGATTATGAATATTTTGAAATTTCTGCTAAACAAAAACATATTGGTTAGACCAAAATTTATTTTGCATTCTGAAATTAAATTTAAAATTCAAATTTGAGCCTCAAGATTATATCATGCATAACTGCATGATTCATTCTTCTGATTCATCTATTAAAGAATTCATAATTTGGTAAAATTAATTCAGGCCAATTTATTTTAAAATAGAAATTACTAATAAGATTTTTTATCTAATAGATTTCGATAAGACTTTATATCTTTATTCTTTGAATCCCTTTTCCATTCAATTTCTTTCATTTCGCGACATTTTTTTAATTGATCATCCAATTGTTTTTGATATATTTTTTTTTTCGAATCAGTTATTTTTTGCGAGTATTCTTTTACTTCTTTTCATTTTTCTTGTTGATTAAATATTGCTTTAAGCAAATTAAATAAATTTTCACACAATTCTAGATTAATATTTAAGTTTTCAAGAGTTTTTCCAGAATATTTTAAAGCTTTTTCTTGTTTATTAAATTTTCTTTTATGATCAATCAAAATAAAAATATTCTTTATTAAAGCTCATAAGTTGTGCAAATTTAGATCTTTACTTTTTAGCATTGCAATTGCTTGGCTTTTTACTTTATCTAAATGCTCTGTTCTTTCTATTTTATTTTGAGCAAAATAATATTGAATTGCACATTCAATGGATTGCTCATTCTTATATACCAAAGAACAAAAAAAAAAAAAATTAGATGTTTTATAAGCTCAAATTCTTTGTTGCAAAATCTATCATTTTCTTTTGATAATTTTTTGCTTAAATCTTTGATCATTTTATAAATTTTTATTAGAGCATAAGCATCTATAGGCAAGAGAGGAAGAGATGCTTCTAATTGAATATAGTTTTTGAATGTTATATTGGTACTTTCAATATAAGATTTTGAGAAACCAATTAAGAAGTTTATATATTGCAATGATTCGCCTCTAAAACAATTAATTTTGCTCGAATATTGGAGAGCTTTAAAGAATTTTAGGCGATCTTCTTTTATTATATAAATCTGCGCTAAGCGCATATAATAATAGGATATATTTGTCGCTTCTTTATTTCGTTCCATTTTGTAAGATTTAATGAGCTTCCATAAATATTTGTAAGCATTGTCAAAATCACTTATCAAAAGGTAGAATTCCAATATATCATCGTCAATCTCTGCAGTGTTTTTGCATGATTTCAAGGTAATTTTTACTTTTTTAATTGCTTTTTTTGCTTTTGATTTGTTTCTATAAGATAAATAGTAAATTGTCATATAGGACCAAGAGCCGATCAGTTCTTTCAAATTATTTATATAAACAGAATTGGTGCACAGCTCAAGACATTTCACAAAATATCTTTTTGCAATTTCATAATTATGATTTTTCCAATTTCTTAAACCTATTCAATAATAAACGTCGCGGATTTCAAAGGCATGGCTATTATCGATTTTAATCATTTCTTTTTTACATTCTGATGCTAAAGCTTTTTGATTTAGATCTCTAAAGATCGCTCACGAAAAGATATAGAATAAATGATAATAATAGTTTTCCAAAAATGATGAATCTGTCTTTATGTCGTTTCAAAGTTCTATTAGCTCAGAGGTATTACATTTTCTTGTATAAACATAGATAATTTTTTTAAATTTGATCAATAAAAGGAATGATTTTTGATCAGCGAATTTTTCCATTAAGATTAAACTGTTGAGGATTTTGTGAGCCATTTCGTAATTTGCTGTGACAATCAAAGCCGCAAATATAAAAGATCAAGCATATTGTAGGTTATCAGAACATTGATTAAATCTATAGGTTTCGTCGTCAAGTACGGAATAATTGTAATAGAACAAATAATTTTTAGATGGTGGCTCGATGAGATCCTTTAGTATTAGAGGAATTTTGAAGTTATTTGCGTATTTTTGCACCTTGTCTGGAGGTTGAAACAAAAAATATTCCAAAGGAGTCATAAAGGGCCTTAGATAAACAAATTTGCACTCTTTTAAAAATCGTAGCACCGAGTTTGCTTTGTTTATTCAATTATTATATACAGCTTGAGAAAATTCATTTTTACTTTTTTCGAATAATGAAATTAATATTCGATTTACATTAGTTCATAAATCCATAAAAATTTCTCTTGATTCATTATTAACTGAAATTGCCATAGGTTTTATTGAAATGTTAGCAATTAGTGCGCTTTTCTTGAAATTACCTTTAAATCACCCAGATTCATTCATAAATGTTTTATATTAATATTAAGATTCTATAATTTAGAAAATGCTTTAAGTTTCTAATTTATTTTAATACAAATAAAGCTTTGTCTAGTCTTAAAATACCTCAGATTCTTTTTTATTAATGCTTCTCTATAGAATCTATTTATCTTAAATGATATTTATTAAATCTTTAATTAAATATATAAATATTTAAATATTTAATTCGCAATTTTTTCCAGCACAAGCAAATGAAAAGTCGGAAAACTCGTAAACGGTATCTCCTCCATAACTCTCTCCACCTCTTTTTTATACTCCTCCACCACTTTTCCCACATCCTCTCTCTTCACCACCTTCCTCAAAATCGCTTCCAAATGTGAACAAGCCAACACCTTTAAGCTTTCATAAAATTCCTCTCTATTTTCCTCCGTCACTCTCCATTCATCCTCTTCTTTTTTCCACTCAATAACTCTATACAAATCCCTCACCTCATCCAATGTCCTTCTCAATTCTTCATCATTTCTTGCATATACCGGAATCGTCACATTTCTTTTTTCTTCTTCATTTATTATGCCTTTTGCATACATATTTTCGTTGACTGTTTGTAATATTATAGAAGGGAAGAGATTTCCTATGGTGTCTGTAGGGAAAACAATGAGAAGACGGCCTGAAGGGATAAGTTCTTTGTGACGCTGGGTAAGGAGAGAAACGAGATAGGTATTGGCGATTTCGGAGGCTTGGGATTTTAGGGCGAGATCGGAAGAGGAAGAAATAAAAATGTGATCAAATGCACAGAAGGGACGAGGGAGAAAGTGGAAAGCGAGAGAGGAGAGGCCGATGTGGACGGAGTTGTCAGGGAAGATTTGTTGGTTGAAGTTGCGGCCGAGTCCTGAGAAGTAGACATTTGGAATTTTTATGTATGATTCTGGAGCTTCCAAAACAGTTTTAAAAGTCTCTGGCCAATTATTTTCAGGTAAATCATTATGAAATATCATAATTGGTCTATCTGAATATTCTCTGAACCTTGGCAAGGTCTGATTAAAGAATAAAACTGAGTTGTAGCCTTCAGATGATCCATAGTCAGCAATAACTATATTTCCATTAGAAATTTCATTAATATGCCGAATGGACTCTCCAAAAGGCTCAATAAGCTTCATTAAAGCTCTTCTTTGGTTACTTGAAGCCAGATTATATCCTTTCAAAGCGCATAATCCAGACATTTATTTTTTAAGATATTCTATTACTAGTAAATAACTTACTTAGCTTATTACTCATTTGAGATTTTTTCCAAAACAATTGAATGATAAGTCGACAAAGAATTTCTTGCATCAATAGTTTCAAACACCTCGCACGCTTCTTTAGCAAAAATCTCAAAAATCCTCTCAAATTCTTCACTATTTCTCTTTATCGCTCTTAATAAAGGTGTTCTCATCATCCCAGGCCCATACTTCTTAACCTGCTCAATAACTTCCCTCAAATGTTCATCTGAAACCTCTTCATATCTTCTCGCTTCAATTTTTTCTAACGAAATTACCCTAAATAATCCTCCAACCTCTTCTAACACTTTTTGGATTTCTTCATCACTTCTTCTGTATATTGGCATAGTTAAATCTCTTTTTTCTTCTTCAGTAATTACCCCTCTCTCGAGCAAATTTATTGAGACTTGCTGCAATACAGCGCTGCCTAAGCTTGAATTATTGTTACTATTAGCAAATTGTAATAGTAGTCTGCCATTATTTACGAGTTCTTTATGCCTATGGGATAGAAAAGTAACTAAGTCTTTATGGGCAAGTTCTGAGGCTCTTGCTTTAAATTCTGGGTCATTTGAAGCGGATGGAAGAATATGGTCAGGAGCACTCAAAGGCTGCGACAACCAATGAATGGCTGCTGAAGAAAAGCCTATATGAACTGAATTATTAGGCAAAATTTGCTCATAAAAAGATCTTCCTATAACTGAAAAATAAACATCAGGGATTTTTATATAAGACTCATCAGACTCCAATAGAACTTTATTGGCAGCTACCCAGTTATTGTCAGGCAAGTCATTATGGAAGACAAGAACAGGCTGGGACGAAATTTCTCTGAATTTCTGAAGAGTTCTGTTGAGAAAAACCATGGAGTTGTAGACTTCAGAAGAGCCATAGTCAGCGATTGCTATGGTGCCATTTGTGAGGCTTGGAGAAAAATTGAGAATTTCGTTGAAAGTTCCTGTCGCTTTGAGGAGCATTCTTCTCTGTTGAGCTGATGCTTCATTGTAGTTTGGGAGAGCAAATCCACCTGTTGCCATTGCTTTTTATTATTAATTCAGATGATTATTAAGAAATTATAGTTCAACCATCATTAAATGGTTTATTATAGGTGATTAATAAAGCAGATGGAGAATATTTATGAATGTGTGAAGAAAGCATTCAAGAAAGCTATAGGTTTATTATCGAAAATTATTTTCTTAAAAATTATTATAAATTATATGTCCTATTAATTTAGTATTAGTATTATAATTTTATTTATTTTTTTCTGATACTATAGAATGATAAGGAGCTATGCAATATTGAGTACATAAAGGTCAGACAAATTGTTGCCTACTTTAGAAGATTCGAGAAAAATGGCTTCAAAATTTTCTCCAAACTTAGTTAATAGTTTTAAGTATTTCATTAGATTTCCTAACACATTTTTATTTAAATTTTCGTTTTTATTTTCATTGGCTTTTTTAAGTTATTTTCGATTAATTTCGGAATAATTACACCTGATATATACTAATTCATGCATTTCACATTATTTATATTCTGAGATTTAATATTATTAATTTTGAATTATGCATAAACCTTCAAATTATCATAATCAGCAATAACTTCATTTCCATAAGAAATACCATAAATATGTCTAACTTACCCTCAAAGGCTTATTAAATTTTTCAGAGCGCATAATTCAAAAATTTATTTTTAAGATGTCTAGTAAATATTTTTTTAGCTTATTAGTCTATTGGAATTTTCTCCAAGACTATTGAATGATAACTCGTGAAAGAATTTCCAATATCAATAGCTTCAAAAACATTGCATGCTTCCTTGGCAAAAATTTCAAAAATTCTCTCAAACTCTTCGCTGCTTCTCTTGATCGCTCTTAATAAAGGTGTTCTCACCATACCAGGTCCATACTTTTTCATTTGTTCCATTACTTCCCTCAAGCGCTCATCAGAAATTCCTTCATATCTTTTCACTACTATTTTTTCTAACGAAATTACCCTAAATAATCCTCCCATCTCTTCTAATACCTTTTGGATTTCTCCATTACTTCTTCTATATATAGGCATCGTTAAATCCCTTTTTTCTTCTTCAGTAATTATCCCTCTCTCTAGCAAAGTTATAGATACCTGCTGTAACACATTGCTTGTTATACTCGAATCATTGTTGTCATCAGAAAATTGTAATAGCAGCCTTCCATTATTTACCAGCTCTTTATGCCTGTGGGATAAAAATGTGACTAAATCTCTATGGGCTAGTTCTGAAGCCCTCGCTTTAAATTCTGGATCATTTGAAGCGGATGGAAGAATATGGTCAGGAGCACTCAAAGGCTGCGACAACCAATGAATGGCTGCTGAAGAAAAGCCTATATGAACTGAATTATTAGGCAAAATTTGCTCATAAAAAGATCTCCCTATAGCTGAAAAATAGACATCAGGGATTTTTATATAAGACTCATCAGACTCCAATAGAACTTTATTGGCAGCTACCCAGTTATTGTCAGGTAAGTCATTGTGGAAGACAAGAACAGGCTGGGATGAAATTTCTCTGAATTTCTGAAGAGTTCTGTTAAGGAAGACCATGGAGTTGTAGACCTCAGAAGAGCCATAGTCAGCGATTGCTATGGTGCCATTTGTGAGGCTTGGAGAAAAATTGAGGATATTGATGAAAGACTCTGTCGCTCTAAGGAGCATTCTTCTCTGGTGAGCTGAAGATTCGTTGTAGTTTGAGAGAGCAAATCCGCCTGTTGCCATTGCTTTTATTATTAAATTAGATGACTATTAAGAAATTTTTGTTGAACTATCATTATTCGATTATTAATAAGGCAGGAGGAGAAGAATTAGGGAAAGAAAATATTAATAAATATGATATAGTTAGATGTGAATTAATTAAGAAATTTTTTCCAATATAATAGAATGATAAGTAGCTATGCAATATTGATCACATATAGGCCCAGCCAAATCGTCGACTTCTTTAGAAAATTCGAGAAAAATGGCTTCAAAATTTTCTCCAGACCTATTAATAGCTTTGGAAATAGGAATTTTCATTAGATTCCCTATAAATATTTTTACTTGGTTTACACTTTCTTTTCATTCTTCATCACTTTCATCTGCTTTTCTTTCAGTCCTAACTCTATCTATTGAAATCACTTTAAATAATCCACTAACTTCATCCAAAGCTCTTAAAATTTCTTCATTGCTTCTCCTATACAATGGCAGCGTTATTTTTCTTTTTTCTTCTTCCGTAATTATTCCTTTTCTATATAGATTTTCACAAGCTGTTTGCAAAATCATAGTAAGAACGTTATCTTTTGCATTACGATCCCCAAATTGCAATAAAAGTCTTCCTGATACTACTAGTTCTTGGTATCTTTGCCTTAAAAAAGTGACTAAATCATTGTGAGCTATTTTTGAAGCGATTTCAAGAAATCCTAAATCTTCTGAAGATGATGGAAAAATATGATCAGGAGCACAAAAAGGGTGAGAAAGCCAATGAATTGATGCTGAAGAAAACCCAATATGCAAAGAATTATTAGGTAAAATCTGCTCATAAAAAGATCTTCCTATAGCAGAAAAATAAACGTCAGGGATTTTTATATAAGAATCTTGGGATTCTAAAAGGGTTTTATAGGTTTTCACTCAATCGTTTTCAGGTAAGTCATTATGAATAATAAATACTGGCTGCGATGAATTTTCTCTGAATTTTTGAAGAGTACTATACAGAAATTCCATTGAGTTTTTGCCTTCTGAGCATCCATAATCTGCAATAGATATTGCACCATTTGTAATTGTTTTTGTATGATTAAGAATTTCATTAAAGGAATCTTTGGCTGCCATAAGGATTTTTCTCTGATGTGACGAAGAAACATTATAGTTTTCCAGTGCAAATCCACCTGTTTTCATAATATTTTTAATAAAATTCATTTTATATTACCTAATAACTTTTTGAATATTTTCTTAAAAATATCAAAACAACTATACAAATTTCACCTATGGGAAACACATATACAAAAAACATCCCAGTCACATGCATGCCGCTCCTATACCTCTCGCTTTGCTCACACAAATAGCTTTTCTCTGCCTTTCCATACAACTCCTTCATACTCGTATTTTCTTTCAACAAATAATTCCCTTCAGAATCCCTTATAGCCATCTCAATATTTCCTGTCTCTCAATCTACCTCAATAGTCCCAAAATTAAATTCCAGTATCCTTGGCCCAATATTATACGTAAAACTCATAATTCCATAGGCAGGAATCCATACCAAAGGCCCAAAAGTGGTATAAGCGGTATGTGTCATCCCACTTGACGTGATTTCATATATGGGGAAATTCTCACATGTGTTTTTAAGAATTTCTCCCATATGGACATCGCCGGATAATAAAATGACGCCTGGGGTTTTATTTAATAAATTGAGAAGTTTGGTATAGGATTTTCTGTGTCATCTTTCTGTTCTCATTAATCGTTCTTGGGTGTGTATTTGGAGACCGTTTCCGATGATTGTAAGATCGCCTGGGGTATTTAGCTCGTTTTCAAGTCATTTTCATTGGGATTCTCCTAATGAGTCTCCTTCTGAGTCTCATTTGTTGTCGCGGAATGACCTTATATCGACTAAAATTATTTTTATTGATTTTCCTTTTTCTCCAAATGTATAGCTATCATAAATCCCTTCATGTTTTTCTCTTTTGCTATTTTCTTCTTCCAAAAAATCCAAATACAATATTTTTGCCTCATTTTTTAACACAAAAGTTTTATCCCCATCATTTATCCCATAATCATGATCATCTCATACCCCAGTGACCATTGTGATATTCCTAAGCGTTTTATACCCTGGATTTTCTTTTAAATTGTCATATAGCTGTTTCCACGAAGATAAATTTCTTGGATACGTGGCAATATAAAAATAGGGTATATCTGCATATACAGAATCTCCAAGCCAAATGAAAAGGTCTGGGGAAAAATTTGTGATGGAATAAAAAATTTTGGGGTTGGGAGGTCTATTGTGGTGATGGCAAGAGCCAAAAGCGATTTTTGAGAGGGTTTTGGATTCGTTTATAGGGAGGGAAAGAGATAGAGGAATTAATAGTAAAAATGTTAGCATTATATTATGAGATGGAGACACGTAAGCATGAAGTATAAAAACATTTGGAAAATATGAAGATTTTGGTAAAACTAGGGAGAAATTGAGGAATATTTAAAGAAAGCTTAATTTAAAAGGCAAAATTCTTGTAGATCAGGATCAGACTGATTGAAATCAGAAAAATGAAAAGACGAAGGTAGTTTAATTTGCAAAGATCAATGTTCTATTGGGCCTGATAATTGTGTATATTTTTATAAAAATAGTATGAGAGCTTTTCGCTGGGAGATAATAAACTTTTTTGAGAAATGTGAAAATGCTTGGAATCTTGGGGAGAAAGTGAAATGATTTTTCGCATTTTTGAGGTGAAATGATATTTAAAACGTAAATTAAGGGTAAAAAATTGCATTTTGATCAAATTCTAGCATTTATTATAATAAAAATTGCTTTGGCTTCTTAAGCCTGCATTGATTAAAAATGAAAAATTATTATGGAATTTTACCTAAATAGCTAAATATTTTATCCAAAGATTATAGTTTATGTTTAAATTCATTTATAGTTTCTCCAACACGATTGAATAGTAGCTAGAGGTGCTATTTTCAAAGTCAGTCCTATCTACAATATCTTCAATTTCTTTTTCTGCCAACCCAAAAATCCTGTCAATCTCCGCTTGACCTTTGGTAATTGCCCTTGAAAGAGGAGTTTTCATGCTAACTGCTGCAAATTTTTTGATATGCTCAATATATTGTCTTGACGCTCTTCCTGGAGTTCTTGACATATCAACACTTTTTGACTCTAAAACTCTATAATATCCGTGGACTTCGTCTAAAGCTCTTTGTATTTCTTCAGGGCTTCGTCTATACATAGGAATTGTTAAATCCCTTTTTTCTTCTTCATTGATAATTCCTGTGGAAAAAAGGTTTTCACTGGTTTCTTGCCAAATGTTACTGATTAAGCTTTCATGAGTTCTGTCAGCGAATTGGAGAAGCAGTCTGCCGGAAGGAACTAGTTCTTTCCATCTAAGTTTTAATATAGAAACTAAGTCTTTATGAGCGTGCTCAGAAGCTATTGCAAGAAAATCGGGGTCTTCTGAAGCTGAAGGAATAATATGGTCTGGAGCACTTAATGGCTCTGATAGCCAGTGGATTGCGGATGAAGAAAATCCAATGTGAACTGTTTCGTCTGGTAGAATCTGCTCATAAAACGACAAGCCAATAGCTGAAAAGAAGGTGTTCGGGACTTTTCTGTAAGACTCGTGAGAGTCCACAATAGTTTTAAACGCTTTCATCCAATTGTTATCAGGCAAATCGTTATGAACAACATAAACTGGCTGCTGAGAAGTTTCTCTGAATTTGTGTAGAATATTGCTTAAAAAGACCATGGAGTTGTAAACTTCTGATGAGCCATAGTCAGCTATAACAATAGTGCCCTTTTCTGTTTCTTTTATATAGCTCAAGCTGTCAGCAAGAGTATCTGTAGCCTTCAGAAGGATTCTTCTTTGATATGATGACGATTCGTTGTAGCTCTGAAAAGCAAACCCACCAGCTGCCATTTACTTTTATAAAACCAAAAAAAATCCACAAGGGTAAATTCACATATGAAGATGGAAAACTTAAAAATTACTTCTAATTTTTTTAAAAAATCTAATTGTTAGCTATATCGAATTAATTTTTTAAATAGAGTTTAAAACCAAAAAATATATAATGCTTAAAAATCGCAAGTCCCTGGTGATAAAATTTTAATAGTTCCTATTGAAAAACGGCCAGCACTAAGTTTAATAAATGGCTTGTTGATAATATTAATTTTCAATAATAGTTTGTCTTTTCCGTAATTTTAGGGCAAATGTCATTGACATGGCTTTTGCAAAAGCTAAAAATAAAAAATTTTCTTTTATGACCTAAATACTTGTTTTTATTTGGTTTATCTGACTATGCTAGCAGCTAAAGCAAGTCAAACTAATATTTTAGATTTTTTGGCAAAAAATTACTTGTTATGCCTTTTATTGATAGTTTTAGCTTTTTTGGCGGGCATAGTAGCAAAATCTTTTACAAATAAAAATTCATGTTGAATTTGCAATTGATTTAATTTTGTATTATTTTAGAATAATCATAAAAGACTAAGCAAATATTAGATACATTACATTGCTTGAATATTGGCAAAATGCTGCAACTTCAGCAAGTTCATAGGGTAAAATCAACCAAACCTAGAATAATTCATAGGTATAAGCAGTCAATCTTTTGACTATTTTCTTTTATTTTAAATCAATAGGCAGAGATTTTCGATTAATTTGAATAATTGAAAAATCCTCCAGACTGCTTAAAAAGAAAGCATCTAATATATATATATATATAATATTGGCGATTTTTGAATTTTTTGC
Organism: Blepharisma undulans; assembly: GCA_949751825.1. NCBI lineage: Eukaryota > Ciliophora > Heterotrichea > Heterotrichida > Blepharismidae > Blepharisma > Blepharisma undulans. The sequence continues at coordinate 89,910 of CATKHM010000015.1, forward strand.
GTAGTTGCTCTAACTAATTTTTCAACTATAATTAATGATGAAATAATCATTTATATTGATTTAATGCAATTTAAGATTTAATTAAATATAAATAGCTGCGATATATTTTTCATTATTTGAAAATATTTAATATAAATAATCGACAATTTTAATATTGAAATATTTATATTTAATATATTATTTTGCCTGTAAACTAAAATAAAGCAATTTCTAAAGGAATAAACGAAAAAATAAAAATGGTTTAAAATTACAAATTAAGCATTATTATAAATTATAAATATAGTAGCACTAACTATATTTTCCAAATTTCAAACTCTTAAAAGCATTATTATTATGGCATTCTGCAATTCTTAATAATTTCACAATGATCATTATTAACCAAAAATAGGTCCTACAATAAATATAGAAACCATAAAAATGAAAATTAAAATTGAAATAATAAAATCGCCACAATCCTATATTTGAATTTTTATTCTAAGAAATTAACATTGATTTCAAGACTGCTTTCTCTAATTTTTATTATTAATTTGGCATTACGCCCTCCACATTCCATGTGCTTCTCTATATCCTTTAATCACCGCATAAAACCCCATATACTTGCAAAACTGATCATTTGCCCACGCTTCATTCCCTCTATTTTTATCCGGATGATATCTGAAAAAAAAATTCTTTTTATTCGCCTCCACTTCTTGATTACTTGAATTTTCCCTCAACCCAAACGCCTCCAACGCTGCTTCATAGACTTCTTTTTTAAGCGAATTTCCATCTTCTTCCCTTACAGCCACCGCTGTGCTTCTTGATGCTACCCATTTCCCAATTTTATACCCTGCAAATGCACCAAGAGCTCCTCCTATTGCTGTTCCGACGACAGGACAAATGAGTGTACCTATGGCTGCGCCTATGCCAAGTCCTATTGTGCCTCCAGCAAGTCCTGCTGCTTCTCTTTCAAGCAAATTCAAGGCTTCTCTTCCTGTAATTGTCCCTGCGAACCATCTGGCTAAGGTTTGGGTGCAGTTAAAAAGGATTGTTGTAAGCATGTTGCTTATGGGATCTGTTCAGATGCTGATACTGCTGGTGGAATTGGATTTGACGACTGCTGTGGTAGCTCTTATCATCCCGTCGATGGCTTGACGCTTCCTTTTGGATGGTTCTTCTCTTTCCATGGTTATTAATTAAAAGGGTTAAATGTCGATTTCTATAAATTTTATTATTATAAATGGAGAGGTATTTTTGATTGACGATTAAAAAATTGAAGGAATAGAAATTGAGATAAATAATGAATTTTAAGAATAAATATACAGAAATGAATAATAAAAGTGTAAACTGGTATTTATGAAATTTTGAATTGATTTATTTCAGAATAGCAAAGAATGAACCGTTTTTCTGAATTATTGTAATAGCTAAAATATTAAAGCTTATTTCAGAGTATAGATTGAAATTAATGGTTTGGAAATATCATAAAGATATGATATAATTAAATATGAAAATAATGCAAAATTTTATATGAAACATAATTACTCAATGAGACAAAATAAATATTTATTAATCGAATTGAAATTGCAGTTTTTCCAAAATAAATTTGATATAAAATCTAACATTAAAATTAAGATATTATATTATAGTTTCTCCAATACTATTGAATAGTAGCTAGAAGTGCTGTTTTCAAAGTCAGTCCTATCTACAATATCTTCAATTTCTTTTTCTGCCAACCCAAAAATCCTGTCAATCTCCGCTTGACCATGCCAAGAAAGATAAGATAGAAAAAAATTAATCTTAATAATTTGTACACAGTTTTTTATCTTAAAAATTAAGTCTAATAAAATTGAAAATTCTTCCATACACATTTTGCATTTATGCTTTAACAATAAATTAATGGAAAATTTATCTATGATAAAATTAAATTCTAATTCTTAATTTATCTGACACTCAAAAAACTAATTGACGACAAGTAGTAATTTTTTATAATTTTTTATTTATTTTATAAAGTAAATTTATCGTATCAATCAATAAAGCGCCAAATTGGCTGGAATTTATAATGTTCGAATTATTTTTAACTCTTATGAAAAGTGTCTTGAGTATAGTTGCCAGAAGCAATTATTCAAATAAATAATTCTATTCATCTGTATACACTCTATGTTGATAGTGGCAAATTTAGCTAAAATTCATTTTAGTATGAATGACAAAAACTATTCGAATCATATTTATAAAAAAGAGTTGTGAACCAATTATCCAACAAATTGTCCTTGGATGTCCATTTATATAATAAAAAGATATAATTGATAAGTTGGTTTTCTTGAGCCTTCATATTGGCTAGTAAAATGTGGTTGAATTATCAAGAAATTATTATAAAGCTTATAATAAATTAATGGCAACCGGTGGATTTGCTTTTCAGAGCTACAACGAATCTTCATCATATCAAAGAAGAATCCTTTTGAAAGCTACTGATGCCCTTTATGACAGCTTGAACTATATAAAAGAAACAGAAAAGAGCACAATTGTGATAACTGACTATGGCTCATCAGAAGTTTACAACTCCATGGTCTTTTTAAGTAGCATTTTACATAAATCCAGAGAAACTTCCCAGCAGCCAGTATATGTAGTTCATAACGACTTACCTGAAAATAACTGAATAAAAACGTTTAAAACTATTGTAGATTCTCATGAGTCTTATAGAAAAGTCCCAAACACCTTCTTTTCAGCTATTGGCTTGTCGTTTTATGAGCAGATTCTACCAGACGAAACAGTTCATATTGGATTTTCTTCCTCCGCAATCCACTGGCTATCAGAGCCATTAAGTGCTCCAGACCATATTATTCCTTCAGCTTCAGAAGACCCCCATTTTCTTGCTATAGCTTCAGAGCATGCTCATAAAGACTTAGTTTCTATATTAAAACTAAGATGGAAAGAGCTTGCTCCTTCAGGCAGACTGCTTCTCCAATTCGCTGGCAGAACTCATGAAAGCTTAATCAGTAGCACCAAGAAACCAGTGAAAACCTTTTTTCCACAGGAATTATAATGAAGAGGAAAAAAGGGATTTAACAATTCCTATGTATAGACGAAGTCCTGAAGAAATACAGAGAGCTTTAGACGAAGTCCACGGCTATTATAGAGTTTTAGAGTCAAAAAGTGTGGATATGCCAAGAACTCCAGGAAGAGCGTTAAGACAATATATTGAACATATCAAAAAATTTGCAGCAGTTAGTATGAAAACTCCTCTTTCAAGGGCAATTACCAAGAGTTTCTGATTTTATTTGAATTAAAAATTAATAAAATTTTTATTCTAAATAATGAATGATTAATTTTACGCAGAAAAAGACTTATAATAAACAACTCTAAAAATATCATTTTTTTAAAATTTCATATTTAACATAAATTAAATTCAATAAGAATTTTTTAATGAATTATTGATAAGCTGAAACCAAAAGTACAATAGTCCAAACACTCATCGGAATCGCACACACCAAATACATAAACAAATACACCTTGGAAATATTATCTACTTGATTTTTATGAATCACACAAATCATAAGCAGCTGCAGAGACGTCGGAGACGCAAAAGTCACTCCTACCATTACCACCATAACGCGAGTCTATATAATTTTTACAATTACTCCAGCCCAATACAAAGGAAAAAGCATTGCGGCCCCAAAAATAGGCATAATAACCATTTTTCCTATCATAATCAAATTCAAGCAAGTCCTGAATATATTTTACCAGCTTATATCAGCTTCTGGTGGGTATCCTTGGCTTAAATTTGACCCAAGCATAAGATTTATGATTGGAGAAGCGCAAGCTCCAATACTAGTCATCGCCGCAAACAAATTGTTCTTAAAAACAGCTCCAGATCCTGCAAAAACATATTCTTTCATATATGGGATTAATGCCAAAGGTATTGATACTAAAGTTGCATAAATTGGAGGATTTAATGTTTTTTTGAGTTTCCAAAGTCATGAATTTTCGTTTTCTTTGGGTGTCCCATTACGACCATCACTTTCTAATAGCTCAATCTCATTGGTGTTTTTTGGCGTAACTTCAGGCTTCATCATCCTGTATAATTCTTACCCATAAGCAAAAGTCCACTTATAAACTGTAATAAATACTGTATAAATAAGCACTATTTCAGTTGCTTTATTTTTAAAATGATGATCTGGCTTGGTGATTGAATTATTTCCAAGAACTGATGCATATACAAGAGGAATTGCAGTTGTGTCTTGAAAAGCAATACAAGCTTTCATGAGTTTGGCAAGTTCTGTGTCTGCATGGGTGAGCTTTCCAAAAAGCCATCCTACGCAATACCCTACCCAGATGTGAACTAAATTAAATTTTACGTGAACAAAATACAAAAAGCAAGCCAAATTCACCCATTTGGCTGACACTGAATTCGTTGATCATTTCACAGAAAAGCAAGCAAGGTAAAATTACCCATAGGGTGACTTTTGACATTGTCTCTGTGCCTGATTTTGAAAGTCACTGAATGATTTATACCCCTTTGCGTGTTATAAAGATCCCTGCAGAGGCTTCGGCGATTACGATAAGAGCACCGTCGATAGCGACGATAATTGAATCTGTGACTATTGACATATATGTGTAATCTTGGTGATATAATATGGATGATAAGTCATAATTTGTATATTCCAAAGAAGGTTTTATATGGAAATTTGATGTGCAGATGATGGGAGAGTATATAACGAGAGCAAATAATCTCTAAATATTTTGTTCACGTATTTTCAATATGTAATTTGCAATTTCCACCCTTCAGAATGATGAATCTCTGCCAAAAATGCAAATAATATCTCTGTTGAATTATATGTAGCGGACTGTAAAAGGGATTTATATAGGTTTCATGGCTATCTTCTCGATGCTGCATTTAGCTATGCTCAACAGAGTAAAGCTGAAGCAGACATTATGAACTTCAAAGAATTTAGACTTTTATTGGTAGATTTATTGCTTATTGGTTAATTATTTTTATTGGAAGCTAGAAAATTGAAAATTCAATGAATTCCAAGTGTTGAAGAAATTCTTTTTTATAAGAAATTCAAGGGATATATAATAAATATCACTAGAATCCTTTTATTTTGTGGCGAATCTATTTTTCACTTATATTTCTTGTGAGCGTCATCTTAATATTTTATAAAACTTGATATGTATAAGTCTTATAAAATTAAAATGAATGAGAATTTTTAAGTGTTATTGGTAAGCTGAAACCAAAAGCACAATAGTCCAAATACTCATCGGAATTGCACACACCAAGTACATGAACA
>CATKHM010000016.1:0-43755 GCA_949751825.1 Blepharisma undulans
CACTAGGGTACTTGCACTCTTACTCTATTTCCATTTTTCTTTTCAACCCCTCTTATATATACAAAAAAAAAATTTCCTTATTTTTTTGCTATGGAGCCATTTTGGAAAAATGACTAAGTCAAAATGGATAAAAAATTAAAGATGGAGAAGGACGAAGGACTAAAAATAGGGTGTGCTCAAATTCCCATTAAAAAATTAAACAGTGTGAAATCACTTGAAATTAATTTAACAGCTCAGTTAAACAAAATATTCATTCAGTTTTAAATATTTTTTAGCTAATTTTAATTTATTGAGATATTTTTAATTTTTGGTTCTCATATATCAACTTATGATATACAATACTCATTATACAATCTTGAATCATTTTATACAATTTATTAAAAATATTTAGTAGAATAAAAAGAAATAAAGCTAATAACAATGCCACTATTATTTTTAGCCAATTGTTTTGGGTAACTAAGGTAATTTATTTCTAATTTTTATTTGCTAATATCAGAATTTGCCTTTTGAACTTGATTTATTAACAAACTATTGAAAAAAATATAAAATATGTATATTTGTAAGTCTATACAAAAACTCCAACTTCTTCATTGTTTAAATTTTATTCTTGCTAATATTAACTATTTTTATTATTATTATTGGATAATTCATAAACCTTTTTTATAGCTCTAAGATGAAGCTCTTTATTGGTTGCATTAATATACACTCTTGCAATGTCATTTTGAGAATTTCTTATAGTTCAATCGTCAAAATCTGCTGTATTTTCTGCCAATGATTTTATAACATTCATGGGCATTTTTTTTCAAACTTGGTCTATCATAAAACACTCAGTAATAATATCATCTTGTTTAACCTGAATATTTTGTTCCATCAATGCTAGAAGTACACTTTCAGCAGTTTCATAGTTCCCATTTTGGACTAACATTCACAGAGCAATTTTAGGGCTGAATCCAAATATATTGCATAGCTTCTCAATCTGCTCATCTATCGACATAGAGCCGTTTTTACTTTCTTCAGGCGGTATCAGTGCTATTTTATCAATTTCTTTTGCTATGAACTTATCTTCAGCCTCTTTTGACTCTGCTTGGTTTTGAGCCGGATTGTGAATTTCATTTATCCTTTTTATTTCTTCATTTTGAATTTTTGCAAATTCTTCTTGTATTTTTTCAGTTTTATTTTTGAGAACTTGCATATCTTTCTCGATATTGCCCAATTTTGATTCCATATCTATCAATGATTTATTTTGTATATCGAATTGCTCTTGGATTATTGTAAAATCAAAAGGGATTTGGCTAATATTTTTTCTTTCAAGAATTTCCAGTCTTTCGCTAAGCTTCTTATTTTCATTAACTAAATCATTAATTTTTTCGATATGAGGCATTTTCAATTCTTTTGATACTTTTTCAGTAATGATCATTTCTAAATCTCCATCCAAAACAGAATAAAATCTTATGTTATCCTTTATCTTAATCTTACTGGTTTCATTTTCCACTATTTTTAAGGCAATTTCTGGTTCTTGCAATAATGACAACATTACTTCATCTCTCTCAAAAATAGAAATTTCAGTTTCTTGCTTTACTCTAACAAGTTTATTTTGGCAATAATTTATGCCATCATCTAGCATTTTGATACCTTTTTTAATTGAATTCTGAGATTGAATAAAAACTTGTGAGTATTTATTAATCATATCTTTTTTCATTGTTTCTAATTCATTTGCTTTCTGATAAAGCAAATCAACTACATAAACTTTTGTATCTTCATGTGGAGAATTATAAATTCTATCGAATTGATGAGTGTTTTGCCTTTCATTCATATGAGTTTGCACGTGAAATGCACAGAAAAATCCCATCTGAGGCATACATTTGCATATTCATTCAGATCTGTTTGGACAATTTTGATATGAACATTGATAGATCTCCATTTCTGTATTTAATAAATTGATTCTATAAAATTAATAATCTTTCCCAACACTTTCAGGCTTGCTTATCACTTATTAAAGACTAGATATTTAAATTTCTAATGAGAAAATGTTAATTGTTCATAAAAAATGAATTTAGACTTTACAAACAAAATTTAATTATTAAATAATTAAAAGACGATTTATCTGAAGCTTCTGGCTTTATTGAATTTTGATGATTTTTTATGAAGTTGAAATTAAAAAAATTATTAATTACAATGAGTTTAATTACAGCAGCAAAAGCTTCACTACTTATAAGCCAAATAGAGAATGCAAGAGATGAACTTGAAGAAGGGGTTCGCCAGATACATCGTTATTCTTCAGTTCCCAGCAATTGTGATATCTTCCTTCATCAGGACATTTTGAGAATTTTTAAGATTTCAGCAGTTTCCAAAGAACTCTTAAGATTCCCAATACTCGTTGCAGAAATAAAAGAACACTTATCTCAGCAAGAGCAATGAGTTTCTTACCTCGCTTATCAAAATGAATTGCTTGGGGAGTCATTAAATTTTATTTTTCACAATATCACAACGAAACAGCTTCCTGAAGGAATTTATCCTGCTTTTTCTGATTTGAATTCAGAATGTAATTTGCTTGCACCTGATGAGTATAAACTCATTTCGATATATATGCAGATTTTGATAAATTTAGGAAAATACAAAGAATCGATTCTCAGAGATATTTCTACTCATAACATCATTCCAAGGCTTCTATTTCTGATTGAAAAAATCCCAATAAACTTGAGTGATAAAAATTACAGACCAATTACGTATCCTCTGAGAGATTATGCTACAATTTTACTTAATATGCTTTTTAAACAGCCAATAATTGCAGATAAAGTGTGTAACAATTTAGCCATGTTTAAGTGGATTTCAAGGATAATTAAAAACACAATTGCAAACTCTAGAGAACTGCTTTTAGCAGAGACGCTCTCCCTGCTCAGTTTTTCTCCAAATTTCACTCCTGAAATAGATTATGAATATATCATCAGAGATTGGGTCTATGGAAACTTATGCATGATTTTGATTCCAGACCAGAGAACTGATCAATGAAAAACTTTGAATAATGGAAGAACAGATGAAGATTTATTAAAACTAGCTTTCTTTCTAGTAACAATTTTAGTCAACACAAGCAAAACTCAAGGAGGGATTGATGAAATCAATGCCTCAATCCACTATTATAATTTTGACATTTTTTGAAGATTTATTCACTTTTTGCTTCGATTGAAAAAAATTGATACCAAGCTATGGGTAAGGACTTTGAATCTTGTCAACAATATGCTGAGACATCCTGATTATAATCCTCCTTTATATGCTACACAGTAATCATTATATAGACTATCAGCCATCGCATTTTGTGTTCTTGCAAATACTGATGAAATATTACTGATATTATGCTGCAGGACTTTTAAGTATCTTGTGTTTTCTCTAGAAGAAAAAGAACTGCTTCTTGCTGTTGCTTGTCAAAGGTAAAATTTATTTAGAATGAAACTGCAAAGACACTCTCTTCAAGCTCCTCCGCTTCCAAATTATTCTACCCTTGATGATTTAAATACACTCCAAAGAGACACAGAAAAATTAGCAAAAGAGTGAAACAATTATTTCAAACAGAAAAATCAGCCATGGGAAAGTTTGCGACCTTTGACCTCAACACCTTTAGAATTCAGCTCAAAACAAGAGCGAATTATCCACAAAATAACTCAAGAATTCAAACAATATAGGTTGTTTTTCAGAAAGCTTCCTTCACCCTGCGCATATTGCAAGGATTTGTATGGTCCTCCATTTTATCCTGAAGATACCTTTTGAGGCTATTATCAAGAGCCAGAAGACCAAAAAATTCACCTTTCCACTGCATTGCTTCAATTCATTTCAGACATCACAGAAAACGAAAACATTAAATTTATTTTTGATAACGTTATGTGTGTATTAAATGAAGTTTTGTGTATAGGTGATTCTGATATTGAAAACAAGGCAAAATGTGGAATTGTTACGTATTATTTGACATGCACTGAGCTTAAAAAGAATTTCGTTCACTCATATCTGGCATCTGGAATGCTATATTTTCATGAATATTATATGAGATTGGTACTGAAATCTTTTTCTGAAAGCAGCATAAGTGGAGCTAAATGTAGATGAGATCCCCAGGACAAATTCTTTAGACTAGAAACTGATTCAATATCTGCTGGGTCTAGTAGGATGAGCAGCTGAAATTTGCATATTTTGCACCACTTATTGGAACTTTTGACGACTATTTTGAGACAATCCCCTGAATCTGCTGATATCTTTTTGAGGAAGCAGTGCTCAGGATTTATTTCAATAAACTATGAGCTTGTGCTAAATTTAAACAAACTTGTAAATGACAATTCACCTCTGGAGCCTTTAGCACTTGATATTATAGCTAAAACAGAAGAAGTTCTTTATGTTTTCATCAGAAGATTCCCTTCACTGTTCTATACAGTTTTAGATTCAGTTATTTTGAATGAGCAGCTTTTTACAGTTTATGCTACAATGACTAAAGATATTCCCTCTCTACTATCAGCATATGCTCATATCTCTACTTTTTACCTATTTATTACCAAGGATAACACAAATAAACTAGCAAGTAAGCTTATCGGCACTACAATGCTGCCTTTTGCAACTTCCCTAGTAAAAGTTTTAAGATCTCTATGTACAAATATTGAGCAGTTGGAATCAATAAATCCTTATACACTCAGGGTAGATCTTGCAATTGCAAACATTCTTGAAAGGATAGTTATTGTAAAATCAGCTCACTATCTTCTTTTGTCATTAATTCATTGCTTCAGAACTGATCCTCAATGTGTTGAAACTATTAGTCCTTCATTTTATATGAATATGTTTGGGAGACTTACAACGATTTTGGAATTTGCTGATAAAAATTTCAAAAATAAAAGTGTATATGAGGACAATTATGCATTTCCTGAAGAATTCAAAAATAGTGAAATTAAATTAATTCCTGGAAGCAGAAACTGAATTGCTGTAGATTTTGAATATGAAGATGAAGACATTTTGTTTCAAATGCTATATTCTTCTATTATGACCTGAGCATGGCATATTTCGATGTTTGACCAAAACTGTCAAGGATTAATTGTCCATGACTCAATGAAATATATGATGAGGCTGGCTTTTGAATATGAACGATGAGAGATGGATGCTTATATGGTCACCACAGGAGTAATTTACAATTTCTCAGTCCTGCATCCTAACTCTATGATGAATTGTCTTCCTGTTATTGTAGATATAATCATTAAGTTCATTTCACATATGAAAATTCCCTTAGAAAGTTATTTTTTACTCTTTCAAGTCCTTCGAGGTATCCATCCGAAGCTCAATTATTCTCCGCTTGCACAAAAATTACAAATAATCATATCTCCTTTGAGAGCAATTTTATCATCAGATTTGCCTATGCTGAAATACTATAATTATCCCATGCTGGAAGAAATCATCCCACTTGAAAAAGGTCAAATCACAGTTAACCGCCAAAGACAAGAAAGAATTATAGAAGATGAGACTGACATGAGGACTTATTTTCCTTTGCAGTTTTTAAGACAATTACCTGAAGAGCTGACAAGCACAAGCTATGAAATTTACCCAGGGCAATCCATATTTCAAAGAGAAGTAAAAACAATTATTCAGTTAATCACCCCAGTGTCAAATCAGGAATTGATGAAAAGCATTAAGAAGCTTCACCCAGTTCATCCAGAAGGAGACAAGTATGTCAGCTATAAAGAGAGAAATCGAGAAATTTTATTTGGTGCCGGAAAACAAGTGGTTGCAACTAAAACAACTGTTATGGAAAACTTCTTCGAAAATCGGGTAGATGAAATTTATAAAAAGTTTCTGATTGATAAATTCGATAAAGAGCATCAACTTTAACATTGTAAATTAAAATATTTTTAAAACTTAATTACTATTATAACCAAACACTCTATCTTATTTGCTTGACGATCTACTGTGTCCATCTCTTAACAATTCTTCAAATTTGATTCTTTCTTCAGGAGTAAGCATCTGTTCAAAATAGATTCCTCTAGCTTTTAATGAGCTCATACAGTTTCGTAATGAAACTACAAGGTTAGTGTTTACATTAGGGTCTTTATTCATATAGTTGATTTTTCTCTGGCTTGGTGATAATTGATTGCTTTGGGGTTTTCTTGAATTATATCGTTGTGGGGACGACACTATTGTTGAGTTTTTGAAGTTCTCAATAGGCATTGCAATATATTTAAAAATCAAGCTTGCATATTGCTGTATTATTTCTGCAGGGAACAAGCTTATAGCTTTTAAAATTGCAGCAGCGTTTATTTTCTTATGATTTGATGAAGATAAGACAGCCATTGCTTGAAACCAGTCAGAAATATTCAAATAGTTTAAGCATTCTTCATTTGCGAGGATTGATTTGTTGACAAGAAATAAAGAGGTTAAAATGGATAGTGTTGAATATGCATCAGTTTTGGGAACCCCAAGATAATGTATATATTTCATAAATCCTCCTTGAACTCGAGAAAAATCAACTGTGCCTATTGTGGTCAAAAGCGCTAATGATAAGCCATCATATTCTAAATTGCCTTCAAGAGAGCATAATGGTAAACATCAGTTGTCAATAAACTGAGAAATTTCTAATGGGCTCTTTTCAGCTTCTTGATAGAGCAATAAATATTCCTCTATTATTTTGATTGCAAGTGCTCTTTGGTTTTTATCAAAATTTTTCATCAGCTGTAGCAAAGGTTCAACATAATCTAAGTTTTCCTTTACAGCATCCATATTTGCAATAAGATAATGCCACAAATAATAGCATTTTTCAATATGGTGTTTTCCTATTTGATTTAGCAAAAACGATGAAACTGCTTCAATTATTATTCTTTCTTCAGGATATAAATGGACTAGTCCTTCAAACATGTCAACCAGGGCTGAAATTATCAGCTCGCTATCTGAATTAAAGATTTCGCTTAGACCTGATGACTGAAATGCTACTAGTAGACCAGGGCATTTTTCAAAAGCTGACATATTTATTAAGGCTGATACTAGAGATATCATATTCCATATCATTTGAGGGATTGTTGACTGCCTGATTAACACAAAAATATCTGTGGAAAAATCCTGAAGAATTGAAAAGCAGATTTGTGGAGGGATGGTTTGGTAGAGTAGCTGCTTAATTGTGAGACAGATTTCGTAAATAACTATTCTGTCATTATTGCATGCTTGGCGAATGGTTTGGATTACTCCATATATAGACACATAATCAGTGATATTTCTGACCCATTTTCTCATTATTCACAAGGCATCTCTGAGAACAAGAAGCTTTTTAAATCCTTCGCATTGCAAATTTCCTAAAATACTGAGAATTTCGTCAAATGAGATATTGCACTCAATCCCTGCTTCTTGCAAACTAGGAACAATCCCAATCAAAATGCAAACTGCATGAGATTTTGGAAACGGCAAAGATGGGATTTCTCTTACCAAACCTGGTATATATTTTGCTAAATTCGGATAAACTTTCACCAAAGCAAAAAGCAGCTTTTTTAAATAAGTTTCATCAGCTTGTTCATGATGCTGCAGAAAATCTTCAATTTCTCCCATTTCCCACAACTCTCATCGTTTGCCCCAGCCTTCCTGGTCCAAAATTTTTTGCAATAGGCTTTCAGGGTTGGATTGAAGAATCTGCTGTGCAGTTGGGTTACTTATAATCATTTCTTTCAAATTAAAACAAGACTGCCTCAAAAGAGCATCCCTTTCAGGAGTGTTTGGCTTTAATTCAGAGATTATTTTGCAGTTCAAATCAATATAGATCATAAGCAATTCACTTGAAAGAAGGTCAGGGAAGCTTGCATCTATTAAGTTTATGCCTTTTAAGATATCTTTTGTGAGAGTTTCTCCGTTTACTTTGTAAAGGCTTTCTATAGCTTTATTGAGAAATGACCTCAAAACATCAGAGTCTTGAATTACTGTCAGAAGTTTCAACATGATTTTATCTAAATAATCAGAATTCAGCTGTAGTCAAGCTGCTTTTATGCCTGGATATAATTTAATTGCGAATTCTTTAAACTGGACTCTGTAAATTCTTCTTCTTATTTGCACCTTTATGACGGTGTTCAACAATTTTAAATAGTCCTCGTCAGGGCTCATCGATTTGCTAATAAGCAAGGTCTCTAATTGTTTTCATTGGTCATAAAAATTATGTTTTGATATCGTGCCAACACAAATCTGAAGTAGTTCCCTCAGTTTAGGATCTGACTCAACATCAATAAAAAGCTTATTAAGCAGGAAATCCTTTATCAAGCCTTTTTCAGCCTCTGGCACAGGTGCAGGCTTTGCGCTATTTCCTACAACATGCCATTGCCGTGTGATAGCATTTTTTGCAAGCAAAAGAGCGGCGAGTTTGCTTGTTGTGTTCGAAGATTGCTGGTATATAGTGAACAAAGAAGGCAGAAATCCTTGTTTATCCTCCAAAGTCGCAATGTATTTTTCTGATGGCACTCTTATAGAAGCATCTGGATGAATTGCATTTAACAGCAAAACTTCGTCCATTTTGTTTAAATTTGCAAAGATTTAATTTTTATTTAGTTTATAAATGTTTTAAATACTGCAGCTCATCGTAAAGGGCTCGTACATTTGGAAGCTCTTCTTGCAGTTTTTGTTTTAGGTCTTTTACAAGTCTTTCTAAAGATTTATTTTCTGGGTTTTGTTTCAAACTGTTTTGGAATTCTTTGAGCTTTTCTTTGTTGAATTTTAGCTCAAGCAGCTTGGCTTCGATTTGCTCTATGCGGTCTTCGATATTGTGAGGCTTTTCAGTTTTGGGGGAATCGAATTGAGAAATGGATCGTGAATGAAGAATTGGGGTCATTTCGAGTTTTTCAGTCATTGCAGCTGGGGATGGCGCTCGTATTGGCATTCTTATCATTGAAGAAAGATTCATGTCGATGCTTGCTGCTGGAGGAGCTCTGATTGGTCTTTTTATTAATGAAGAAAGGTCTGAGTCAATGTTTCTTGATATATCATCTTTTGGAGCATCAAATATTTCGGCTTTATTTGGACTTGATGGTTGTTGTGGATCGTTTAGTCTTCTTGGGGGTCTTCTTTGCTTTTTTACTATAGAATTATTGTCAACCCAGGATGGGTTTATTGATTGCATTGGAGGCATTTTTGATGGCTTTTCTTTGATTTGTTCTCTTTTGTCTTTTTTAATTCTCCATTTTTCAAGTCATCGGTTTGCATATTTTCTTACTATTTTTCAAGATTTTTCTTCTTTTTCTCGGCTGTTTTCTCTCATCATTGATTCTTTCTTTTCTTTTCAAAATAATCCAACTTTAAGTCATAGAGCCATACTTTCTCTTCTTAACTTATCATAATGAAGTTCTTTTGCATGATTTTCAAGTTCCTTTTTAGACTTTCTATAGCTTGCAAATTGAGACCATGCTTTAAATCCTTTCTTATAAGTCGTTTTTGACCAAAATTTAACTGAATTGAAAAATCTTCTTCTTTTTAAGTCTTCCAAAATCATCAATTCCTTGAATTGGTTCATAGCTAATTTTGCAAGATTTTTATTGTAAAAAGAGATTGCATCATTCAAAATAGCTCTTTTCATTCTGGTTATGTACTTGTTTAAAGCAAAAGCTTTTAAAATCTTTTTCAGGAGTTTTATGTTGCGAATCTTATCAGCTCTTTTTTTCATAAGCTTGTATGCTGCTTTTGATCTATAATTGTTAGTTCAGTTTCTTAATGCTTCTTGTTGTATTCGAGCTGCTTCTCTCATTCGTATAATTTCAGTTGCTTTCCCATCTCTTTCATGAAGAGATCTTTTCTTTAAAAGCTCTTTTATCCAGTCTTCAAAAATTTTTTTCTTGAAATTATTAGTACAAAGCTCTTGTACTTTTTGGTACTTATATGCAACTTTGGTCTTTGCAAGATATCTTTTGATTCAATGATGAAAACTAGCACTTAACAAAGTAAAAGGATGAATTTTCTGGATAGTTTTTCTTTTTTTGATGATTGATGAATTTCTTATTAAATACAATCTTCAACCTTTTATACACTTTATTTTCAAGTTTTTCAAATATAATTTTCTTATTGCAGGAATTGTATTTGATTTTCATCTTTGAAGTTGCACCGCATATCTAAGTGATTTTATTGTCTTTCTTCTGGCATTTATCATATAGTGTCTATTTGCATAAGCTATTTTTCTTTTCATTACTTTCTTTTCTATGCAAAACCTTTTTCAGCAGACAATTGACCACTCTGATAATCTCTTAAAATATTTGGAATTGGCCAATTTTCGAAATCTGGCATCTTCTTTGAACTTTTTTCAGAGTAATAGAGCTTCCTTTCTTCATTGATTCATTCTGATTACTCTTGCAGAGTCAAGCAACTCCTTTATTCTTTTTCGATTCCCGCAATACTCAATTCAACTTTTAAAGCTTTTGCAGTAGCAATTCGAAGACCAAAATTTCAGGGCAATATATTCATTTTCTTCAATAAGTTCTTTTTGTGAGTTATAAGCCTTTCAGAGTTTCAAGGCATTTTTCAATACTCTTGATTTTATTCAGGATTTCAGAGTTTTTGGTTTCTTTGTCACTGATAAAGGCCTATACATAATATTTATTTTTCGAGGCTGATTAATTACTTCAATTTTATTTAAATCAGCATTATTTGTTGAACTTTCAGTTGGATTGATCATCTGTACTTCCTGAATTTCATTTTCCATAGTAGCTTTTAATTATTTGAATCTATTTTTAACTAGTGAATGCATCTAAGAGATCTTTATAAATTAAAAGATAAGTAAATGCGTAATTATTAGCTTTTCTCATATTGATTAAATTATCCAAAAAACTTCAGTTTATTAATAAAAGTTTTAAGATACTGAATTCATACGTCACAATGAACTTAAAAATGTAAAAAATTACATAGGTCTGAAAATCAAAATCCCAAAGAAAAAGGATTAAGTGGAAATAGTAAAAATATTGGCCACTATCTTCTCGGCAGAACAATAGGCGAAGGGACTTTTGGCAAAGTAAAGCTTGGAAGCCACAACTTGACAGGAGAAAAAGTCGCAATAAAAATTTTAGAAAAAGATCGAATCTGTGACGTTGCAGACGTAGAAAGAGTTTCCAGAGAAATCCATATCTTAAAACTCATTCGACATGCCAATATAATTCAACTTTATGAGGTACCCTACAATATAGATAATAGAAACACCTTCCAAATTGTACTTAATTATGGAGTATGCTAATGGTGGCGAGCTTTTTGATTATATCGTCGCAAATACAAGAATAAAAGAAAAAGAAGCATGCCGATTTTTCCAACAAATTATAGCAGGAATTGAGTATATTCACAAGCTGAATGTTGTACATAGAGATTTGAAACCTGAAAACCTACTATTAGATCATAATAACAATATCAAAATCGTTGATTTTGGACTCAGTAATACTTATAAGCCTGGAGAATTGCTGAAAACAGCATGTGGAAGTCCTTGTTATGCAGCACCTGAAATGATACAAGGGAAAAAATATGTAGGCTCCAGAGTAGATATTTGGAGTTCTGGAGTCATTTTATTTGCTATGATTTGTGGATACTTACCATTTGAAGATCCAAATACAGGGCAGCTTTATAAAAAAATCATTGCTGGAGAATATCATGCTCCAAAATTTATTTCTGCAGAAGCAAAAGATATTTTGAAAGGGATTTTGAATACTGATCCAGACAAAAGGTTAACTATTGAGCAAATAAGACAGCATCCATGATTCAGCCAAGTAAAGCAAGAAACTACACCAGGGATCTTGATTGGCTATGATTGCATTAATGTAGACTCAGAAATTCTAATGAAACTTCAAGAATATAACATAGATACCCAACATGCTCAAAAATGCATAGAAGCAAACAAGCATAACCATATCACTACAGCGTAAATTATATACAGATATTATTTATTGCTAAAAAAGCATTTACAAAATGGTGGGACTTCAGTTGCTGACTACAGCTATCTTTCTGATAGCGAAGCAACCCAAATAATACCTCATCCGCCAAATAAGCTGAACCAAAGTTTTAACCAAACTATAGCAAATGCTCCTCATCCTCCTATATTTAAGTTGAAAAATGAGCAACTTATAACCCCATTGAATCCACGACATAGAAGATTAGTAAACACTACAGTTTCATACAGAATAGGAAGCACTGGAGGTTCTGGATCTAAAGAAATCGAAGCAATAAAGCCTGAAAATCCTATAAATATGACTCAGAACTACCATCTCCGAGGAATATCGCACCCATTAAATACTTATAAATTTGCGTCACCCAAGACAAGAGGACATAGCTCAGTTTCCCCAAAGAACGGAAATCCAAGACAAAAGCATTTAAAATATAGGCTTATTGGAAGAGAATCTATGGGTGTAGCAGGAACTCCTAGGCCTCCTACAAGAGTGACACCAAATAGCCAAAGGCCTCCTGAATCAAGAGGAAGGATAAAAACTCCTGGACTTAATGACAGTCTGGATTTTGAGACCAATAAAAGCTTAAATAATACGTTTAAGTTTAGTCCAAGGACAGCCAATACAGCTGAAGGAAGCCATGGACGCAGAGGTAGAACAAGCAGAGAAAAAGCTTATTTGTAAATATAACATTTGATCCATTTTATATTAAAATTTTCATTCATTTTTATTATCAATTCAAATTTAGCATCAATAATAGCATAATATAAAATTTAATGCAAATAAATCTTATGGGAAAATAGATGGGATCTCTTACCACCTCTCAAACTACCCTTTTGAACTGAATTGGAACTGATAAATCTTTAATTTTCTCAAAAAGGGCCTAAGAATAATAATGATCATGGATATTGAAAGCCTCGCAAGAGTGTGTCTCAGGAACATCCAAGACCTAGGTGGGTCCCGGACCAATCTGCCAGCAAGCCAAGGTTAGGTATATTTTAGCTCTCGAACTCCTCGAAAGACTTGAACAGGCTGAAAAATGGGAAAAAGAAAACTACGTCTCCCTCAACAACGAGCCCACAGAAGAAACGGAGCCTCCAATCCTTACTTTTCCCTCGCTACCTTCCTTGCAGCCCCTCCCCCGAATGTCTGATAATCCTAAAGATATAATATTTGATGCTTTTTTATGTGACAAACCGGTTCCCTCTCTCGCTCCTATTAATACAGACCGTGTTTCTCTTCTTCTCAAGGCATTAGCCCTTTCAGTCAATGCGCAGCCTCTTCTTCCCGAAGAGAAGTCGCTTTTGACTCACTTCATACAAAATAAGAACTACCCTTCGCTTCAAACTTTTATCTATCAGAAGCTCCTACACGGGTACTTGGACTCGCCTGACTATTACTCGCAGCTCGTGTCCTTCCTCATTGATTCCTTCCCTAATGTTGAGGTGGCGGCGGAGGTGATAAGAAGGCTGCCTCTGCTTACTGAGGAGCTCTGGAAATACATCTGGGCGCACTCGCATGAGTTTTTGTACCTTCTTAAGGAGCTTGTTTTGACGTGTGAAGAAGGAATTCAAGGACTTGAGGAAATGTTTGGGATGCTTGACTCAGAGGAAGCGTTGGTGCAGAGCCATGCGATTTCTCTGATTTCGAAGCAACTCTATTTGGTGTGCACAGAGGAAATCGAGCGGCGAGCTGTCCAGCAGATACAGCAAGTCTGGTAAGAAACATTCAGCTTTGATACAGTGAATTCACATAATTTCGAGCCTAAAATCCGCCTTTTCTTTAAGTTGTTGAAGAGGAACCCTGAGCTTCTCTCTTCGTTGATTCCGATTTATTCGCAGATCACGAGTCCGTCAGTGAAAAACGTGATCCTCCAGTACTTTGCAAGGAGTTTTACTAAAAATATTCCACAAAACCATCCAATATTACTGGAAGCATTTGAAAATATCAGTATCTTTTATGTAGGCCATCCGTTTACAAGAGACGCATTTAACATTATTAGCCAACTGCAAAGCATCCATCAAGACGTAAAGAATCTACTCATAAATAAAGTGCAGACTGGTGAGCACCAAGTTTTGCCATATTTGGCTCCACATTTGAATATGGTGATTTTCATGTAGGAAGATATTGCTCAGCTCCTCCCTTCAATACTTGGCTTGACAGAGCAACAGCGACAAAACTATCTTGCAAAGATATTTGACGCTCCAGATGTAGATGCATGTGATTTTCTTGTATTGGTTCTTCAATTCCAAGGATCTCCCACTCAATTAGTGCAAGTTTTAAAAGAACTACTTGATCTTCGGCACATTTACCCTCCAGAAGTGCTTCAAAGAGTCACTGAAAAACTGGTCAGGGTAGAGCCAATCCCTGAACTCTGCATGTACTTCATCTTAAAAGCTAACGAACTTTACTCCCAACTAAAAGTTTTCTTCATTTCTTACGCTCTTCCTCATCTCCTGAACAGGAAGATTTGGGACTATCCACGAATTTGGAAAGGGTTCGTTGCCTTTGTAGAAAGAACAGTGCCGGAGTCCTTACAAGTCCTTGAACTGATGCCGAACGACATCCAAAGCAAGCTGCTGGAAAGAGAAGTCATCAAGAAAGGGAAGGTTGAGGACTCTTTGAGAAGGCAAAAGAGATAAATAATTTATGTTTTATAATAAAATAGTGAGTTATTAACGCTGGATTGACACTTTGTGTATCTTTGTGTTAATTAAGTGTACATGTCTCTTCTTGTATTGGAGGTCGAGCCATCTTGTGACTCCAGTTTTTTGCTGGTTTTTTTGCTTCGGTTCTTTATGCTTTCGTTGATCGTGGAGTTGTGGGAAGATTTGGAGCTGAAGCAGTTTACTGCGCTTATTTTGAATGTTAAAGAAAGTCTTCTTGCAGAGATAGCTTCTCCGAGCAGATTGCAAAACAAATCAGGATCGTCGCCAATTTTTGCACTTTCACAGATAAATTCAGTTAAAGAGCCATTTTCTTTGATACCTCTGCAGAAGCAAACTAGAGCTTTGCTATCTAACATGTCTATTTCGAATGAGTAAGATAAGTTTAAATATCTTAGCACCCTATGAGAAATGAGAGCTTTTCCAAGTGAAGAAAGCGCTGAGTTTGACTTAAATTCATTATATGATAAATCCAGCTTGCTTAACATATCTGGCAAGGATTCTACTATATATCCCAATCCTTTTGAAGATATTTTATTGTTCTGAATATCTAAAGCAGTAATTGGGATTTTCCCTAATAAAAGCTGTT
Source organism: Blepharisma undulans (assembly GCA_949751825.1). Lineage (NCBI taxonomy): Eukaryota > Ciliophora > Heterotrichea > Heterotrichida > Blepharismidae > Blepharisma > Blepharisma undulans. The sequence goes on from CATKHM010000016.1 coordinate 15,147, forward strand.
TTAAATATTTAATTCCTTTATCACCTAATCCAATTCCTCCCAAGCTGAGCTCTTGCAAACTTGTATTAGACTGCAGCCCTGCCAAAAATTTAACTAAATGTTCGCTTTTTCTGAGAAAAGAGACCCCGCTTAAATTCAAATACTCCAAGTGAGTATTCAAACTAATACTTATTGCAAACTGTCTCACAATACTTGAGTTCGCAAAAGCGTCATTATTGTACCCTAAATCCAGCCTCTGTATATAACGATTATGAGCTAAAGTCTCTGATAAGCAAAGCAGCGCTTCACAAGACAAGCAAGAGTCATATAAATTCAATTCATAGAAGGGTGAACTACAGTTCAAAATATTTAATAAACCTTTTGGATTCGTTATTAAGTTTCCTTGGAGATTCAGAGATTTCGCTCGGTTCTTGCCTCCTCTGTCTAATAATTTTCCTAAAACTGAGCCTGTCAATTCATTAACTGGAATTCGATTATTGCCTAAATCAAGTGATTTTAGCGCCAAAGTCTTTTTCAGCTGAATTAAGGGCTTAAAAGTCCTTACTATGGAGTCTTGGCTCAGCATGCAGTTTTGCAGCACAAGTACTTTGATTCGATTTGTGAGATTATAATGATTTTGAAGTTGGGATGAAAAATACTCCACAGAATGGCTCACTAAGTATTTGTTTGAGAGGTCAAATCTTGTGTAATGAAGCTCAATTTGTCTGTCTATAAAATCGATTGTTCCTCCGTCTTCTAAGTCTTCAAGCTTATTTAATTGCTCTTGGATTTCTTGTATGTCCATATTGATTTAATATGAGAAAACTACTTAAAACTACATAAAAAGATGATTAAGTTTGAATATCATTTTATTGATTTTCTTTGCAACTGGAAATGTTTTAAATTAATGAGTATTAAACGTCAATATATGACTCATTTGATATGCTTCTATCATTTGTGGCATCGTTGCTTTTAGTTCTGAGAGGTGGCAGTTTAAATCCTTTCTTTTTTGATTTTCGCGAATTTTCTTTGGGAGGAGTTTTGCTTCTTGATTTTTTTCGACGGTTTTTTCTCAATAATGCCTCATCCACTAATGTTCTGAAGACCAATCTGTCATTAACTTTTCCTTTCTTACTAATCTAATTCTCTCTTACTAATTTTTGCTTTCGCAATAATTTTCGTTTATCCTGAGTGGCAAAAAAACCTGACAAATTTGGATCTCTCAAGCTGTTATATTCAGGGATTTTACAACTTTCAGGCGTTGTTTCAACTACAAACTTTTTATGCCGATTTCTTGCATTATAACTCCGTGATCGATATTTTATTCTTAAGTCCATATTTAGATCATTAACAAATTAATATTTTGCTTTAATATAAATGGGGCATCTAAAATACAATAATGGCGAATGAAATACAGGAGCTATTAGTAGCTATGGTTGAAGCTTTTGTTTATAAAGCCATTTATGATCACAAATTGTATTTACTTGCTGAAAATACAATAGAAAAGTCGATTTCAACAATTTTTTCTGATATAAATGTTAAAAGCTCACAACAATCAGCTCATCGGAATCTGAGCAAAGATTTGATAGATTCAAATAAAAAGAAACAGAAACGTAAAAGAATATATAAGAAAAAAGTAAAATCTGATTTACCATTAGCTCCTAGAATAAAATATAAACTGCTAAAACTTAAAGCAAAGATAATTAGAAAGCGAATTCCTATTCACAGTTTTGAATATGCGAGGATAGTTTTAGAACAAATAGAAAATCGCCAAAATCCCATAATCTATGAATTGTAAATAAAGTATTAAATATCTAAAATAAATTTAAAAAATGAATAATTTCTGTAAAAAAATTTACATTAATTTTTAAAATTTCAAAAATGAACTATATTAAATAATTTGGCAGGCTTCTATTATATTGGCCGCTAACTTATCTGATTGAATATATATACGTCATTTGAAGAATAGCCATATTTTCAGCCTATTTAATACTTATTACCTCACTAGAAAAAAAATAAATCAAATGCAATTTGATTTAAATCTCTCTATTAATATTTAATCAGTTAGCCATCTTATCGCTTATTTTTAAACCATATTGTCTTTTTTCAAATTTTGTAAATAAATTGCAAAACTCTCGATAATCCATGGGGAAAAAAGCATTCATAAGCAGACATATCGTTCTATGTAGTAATTCCGCCACTAAGTGCAGCAAACCAGTGTATGGAATAATTTTAATTGACAACGAAGTAATTTATGATGTTATCACGCTCGAGAAGGACGTCCAAGTTTACGAAGTAATCGAGAAGTACTACGATTGAAACCCTGTTGACTGTGAAGACCTTTATATTTCCCCAGGCCTAATAGACCTAAACGTTAGGAGAGAATGAGAAGACTACTCTCACCTCACCAAGGCTGCAATTGCTGGAGGTGTCTGTTTTCTTCTGGAAGAAGTCGGCTATTATGTTGATCACCCTACCCCAACTGGTGAATTTTTTTGTGATATAGGAAAATTAGCAACAGTGGATATCTCCAGTTTCGAAAGGATCAGAGAACTTTCTGGGCAAGGCTACCTGGGAGTAAGAGGTTACCTTTTTCCTCCAAGTTCTACAGTACAATGTATTCCAAGTAATCTTAGTGTTGTCTTTTCAGAAATCTCTCAGATGCAAATGGTTCTATTCTTAGATCCAACACTTGCAAATCCGAGAATGCTGTATATAGCTTCTCCTATGAGACTTATAGGGCTAGAAGAAAGATTTCAATCCTCAAATCTAAGCGGTAGCCCAGCCAAGATTTTTGCCGGGGCTTTTGCTGATAATGCTGTTGAGTCAGAAGAGTCAGATAAAGACGAAGAAGAAGTAATCCCGGCAGCTAGACTTAGAAGAATGACTATGTGCATTGATAACTATTCCACCCCTATAAAAAGCAGATCAAATTCAGATATGTGGACTGATGTGACTATCAAAAATGACCCTGAACATCCTATTAACGCAATAGCTGAAGCAGGTGAAGAAGAAGAGTTAAGCCCCAAAAAGCTGAGAAAGAACCTATTTACAATTTTCGATGATTTAGACAAAAGAATCAAGGAGAGCTACCAAAGTATTGAAAACTTGAGTTTGGCAGAACAAAACACATATACAAACTCAGGTTCCACTAACTTTACATCTCTATCTCCTAGCAGGTGTAATCCTGTGGACAACGAGCATAAGCAAGAAAACTCTTATCGCTCTAGGATAGAAAAGCGACGGCCTCCTTCTTTAAGCATCAAAACAGAAGACAAATCACTCAAAGAGCAAGCATACTTATTACATCTTGCAAATTACCCAGATCACTGGGAAACTTCAGGAGTAGAAAAAGTGATCCAAGAATTGAAAAAATCAAGCTGCAGAGTTCATATCACAAATATATCGTCAGCTGCAGCTATTAATAGAGTGAGGCAAGCAAAAGAAGAATTTCCATTACTTACTTGTGAAATTCCTGCTTACCATTTAAGCTTCACAAGTGCTGCCATAAAAGACGGAGACACACGATTCAAAACAAGTCCTCCAATTAGAAACCAATCAAATTTAATGCTGTTGTGGGATTTGTTGAAGATGAATGCAATAGATTCTATTAGTTCACAGCACGCATCAATAAAGCCAGAACATAAAGCATTGAATTCAGGGAATTTCCAAAAAGCTTTGAATGGAGTAAATTCATTAGGTTTCACATTGCAGGCGGTTTGGACAATGCTCAATGCTCCTGCGTCTACTAGTTCTCAGCTTGAGCATTATATTGTGAGGCTTGCAAAATGGATGAGTCTGCGTCCAGCTAGGATTTTGAATATTGATGATACAAGAGGCAGCATTGAAAAAGGCAAATATGCAGATTTGATCATTTGGGATCCTTATAGCAGATATAGGGTTGGAGAAATCCAGTCACAGTATCCTGAAGTTTCTCCGTTTATAATTATGGACCTGATGGGGAAAATTCACCAGGTTTATTTGAGAGGAAAGCTTGCTTTTTCGGATAATGAATTCTACCCAAGAGGGAAAAAAGTATTAAAATTAGAAGCTTAATGTTGTTGTTAATTTTCTTTTATAAAGATGAGCTTTGGTATTTATCAAAGCTATATAAGACAACCAGAAAAATTTTTCGCTCCTTCTGCACCTTATAAAGTCGGCAAATATAAAAGCCCAAGGCGAAGTTTTAAAAATCCTGAAGTTTATAGCTCTCATGCAGCCCCAGTTACAATAACTAACTTCTCCAATAAATCTGTTATAACAAGTAGGCTTTCTTCAAGGACTTCTCCAAGATATTCAACAGAGACTGATTGGTCAAGAGACAGCAGAAAATTAGATAACAGAAGAAAGACTTCAATGGATTTTCAAAAAAATGACTCTCTCTATATGAATTCATTTTCAGATTTCTCGAATATGTGTATAAACAAAGTAAATTTAAGCCTGGAAGAACCCCAACAAATAAAACGGCCAACTACAAAATCAGTAAGGAGGTCAACGGATAGTGAAAATGCTTTTTCAAATAAAAAGGAAATTATTAGAGAGAGTTATGCTTATCTAAGGCCAAAATCACAGAAATATACACAATTTCTTAAAAGACCTGCAACGAGTGAAAGAAAATGTCCAAGCTCAAGCAGATCTTATAGTGTTAGGAGGGATGAGTATGGGCAAAATGATCAAAAACACAAAAGACCAAAAATCGAAAATTTAGAGAAATTTACATCAGAAAAGGCAAGAAATGGAAGATCAACGAGGTATGAATGCTTATCTCCTGGTCTTTATCAGAGTGCAATAATTAGTAACTATTTGCTGGAACTACAATAATATCGTAATTTGTAATATAAACAAAGTTTGCTTGCCATAAGTTAAAGATTTGAGTAATTTTTGTTGCTTTTCTTCGAATCCAGCTTATATTATTTTAATGAATTTGCTTAATGAGTGGCTAGAATATGTTATTCCACCATAATGTGTAATAATTATTTCCACAACTTCACCATATAAATGCTAAGAAGATTCAGCTGGACTGTTATTGCTTTTGTCTCTGGCATGTTTATATTTGGTGTTTCTAATACCCTAGCAGTGAAATGAATGGATCAAACAAAGTTTGACGGGGATAAATTTTCTCACCCCTACTTTCAATGCGCTTCAATGTTTCTTGGGGAATCTTTATGCTTTGTATTTTATGCAGTTGCCAAACTAATTGCAAAAAGGAGGCAAAAGAATGACAGCTTAATCCCTAAAACATTAGCTGAAACTGAACAAAGCAGTATCATAACTAAAATTGGTCCTATATGCTTCGCGTTACCAGCCTTCATTGATCTTTGTGGATCTCTTATGGACTACATAGGCCTGAACCTAATCGCAATTTCCGTATACCAAATGATCAGAGCTTTCAGAGTAATCATCGTAGCAATATATTCTGTTATCTTTCTTAAACGACATCTTTATAAACATGAAGTTACGGGAATTGGTTTTATCTTTGTAGGAGTTGCTATTGTTGGATTGTCAAGTATCTTATACAAATCAAGCTCTTCTAAAAATCCAGTCTTAGGAATAGTTGTAATTGGCATAGGACTGCTCTTTACTGGAGGAAATTTTGTGCTTGAAGAAAAGATTTTAAAGAAATTAAAGGTTGACCCTTTAAAAGCTGTAGGAATAGAAGGAGTTTCAGGGGTTTTTTATTTCGCGATTATTCTTCCAATATTAAATGCTATACCTTGCCATGGTAGTGATATGTGCTCTGATGGGTATGTGGAAGATTCTCTTAGGGCTTTTTATCAAATTGGAACTAATGGGTTGCTCTTTTTTGTTTGGTGTTTTTTTATGCTGACAATTTGCTTTTTCAATTGGACAAGTATTGGTACTACAAGCACCGCAAGTGCACTTGTTAGGTCTATAGCTGATGCATCAAGATCGATCATTGTTTGGATTATTAGTATTTCAGTAGGTTGGGAAGAATTCGTATGGCTTCAACTTATAGGATTTCTTATATTGCTGCTGGGAACATTGACTTACAATGAAGTGATTATTTTGCCTGGATTTAAAAGCTCAGTTATGAAAAAGAGACAAGACAAAGAATTAGCTGCAAGGATAGAGCAAGAGAATATAAAGGCTATTCGAATAAGTGATATAACTAAAGATTAAAATTAATTTTTTATTAGAAATTTTGTAGAAAGCCAAATATGTTTCACTATAATTAATTAAATTTTGATTTAAGTAAATAGTTAATTAAGCTTTAACTGCATCAGGCTGATTTTCAGGGGCAGCTCTTTGGATTTCAGGTAAAGTCAATAGAGTTTCAAATATCCTGGAAACTATTGGGAATGGGGTCAAGTCTACATTGAACCTTCTTGCGTTATAAATTTGAGGAACAAGACATGCATCTGCAACAGTGAGTTGATCGCCTACACAATAAGTCCCGGCAACTTGTTCTAGCAATCTTTCAACTGCTTGGAGCCCGTCAGTAATTACTTCGACTGCCCATTCTGTTTTATTTCCTCCAAGGGATTCAATTCTGCCAAGAATTGTCAAGTTTTGCAATGGTTGGATCCAAGAATTAATTATTTCGCAGATTTCCCACATCTTGGCTCTAAGGATTGGTGTAGAAGGCAGAACAGAAGGAGTAGGGTGGACTTCTTCAAGATAATGAATAATAGCTAAGCTTTGAGAGATCCCAATACCTTCACCATGAAGAAATGGAACTTGTTTAAGAGGATTCTTCTGAATGAACTCTTCACTCTTTTGCTCTCCAGAAAGAAGATTGACAGCGTGGTAGTTAACAGGAATGTTTTTGATGCTTAAAACGATCCTTACTCTCCAGCTGCATGAGCTTCTCCAATAGCTGAAAAGGGTGTAGTCCATATTAGAACTCATTTTATTGTTAATTATAACGCCAAAAAATATTCTTAAAATTGATTAATTAAGCTTCTAACAGGAATTAGGCTGCACCACCGTTATCTTTGAAATCATACAGCCAAGGTAGCAGAACATCACAGTCTTCTTTTACAAGGGTTCCATCGGCACACATTTCTTCAGCGTTCAAGATTCCGTCTTCTACAGTTGCGACACCTTTAGAGACGTCATTAGTGATCCAATTTGTGATTTCATGTGAGATTTCAGCGTCGGACAATTGCTCGAGGAAGTTTGCTTTGGAGAACATTCCTTGCTTTAACATCTCAGCGTCAACTGCTAAGCAGGAAACTACGATAAGAGCACAGATTAAAATTTTGGTTGCCATTATATGTTTATATTTGTTTAAAAATTATCGTTAAGATTTGTTAGTAAGCTAACGTTCAATGAACAAAAATGGAGTTTTTTAACAATTTGAGAGCGCATTGAAAATGATGACTGTTGGAAAAAGTGGAGATGGCATAAATTTCATACTAGTTGATTTATCAAAACACTGAAAACTCTTGTTGAACTGTAATTGAAATTTTTAAGTTGTGATTTTTTAACGAAATTGATTAAAAGATCTTATTTTTTTAAATATATTGACGAAAATTTATATATTCTTGGTCAATGCCAACATACCCTCTATTCTTAAGATTAAAAATTTGAAAAATTAACTTTGCAATTAAGAAAGTTTGAAAAATATAGGAACTGGCCTTTAAATTAACTTAGTCTAATAGTATTACAAAATTAAGATTAGAAGGCAAATACTGCTATAAGAGTTATTAAAGTCTAAAGAAAGTAAAATATGAACATATAAATCATGTTTCTTCATATACCCGATATCAGTGTATCCTTCACATAGTTCGTCGGAGTAGGGAATGCAAGTATGGAAACAGAAGACCAAGGATTTGAAACTGAAGACTTATCTCCTCAGTCCAATTATGGAAGTTCGAATATTCTAGTAGCTGTGAGATGCAGACCATTTTCCTCTAAAGAGCTTCAAACAAACAATCAAAGTATAATTCATGTGATGGATTCCAACTCTCTTATAGTACTTACTGGTGCATCAAAAATCCGTAGGAACAAGCCAGAAACCTTTTCATTTGACTATGTTTTTAATGAAACAGCATCTCAAAAAGAAATTTTTGAAAAAACTACACTTTCCCTCATTGACGGAGTTCTCAATGGCTTCAATTCTACTATATTTGCATATGGAGCCACCGGAACAGGCAAAACTTATACTATGCTTGGAGACAAAAACGATGCAGGGATCATTCCTGCATCTTTCTCCGATCTTTTCACAAAAATTGAAGCCAATCAAAGAGAAAGAACTTATAGTATAAGAATGAGCTATCTAGAAATATATAACGAAACTCTCAAAGACCTAATTTACCCAAGCAATATTATTCTTGATATCAGGGAAGATCCGATTAAAGGAATCATAGTTTCAAATCTCACAGAATACATGGCAACAAATATTGAAGAAGTTATGGAGTGTTTAGGATTAGGAAACCAAAGAAGGACAGTTGAGTCGAATGAGGTAAATGTGGTGTCAAGTAGATCACATGCGATATTACAGATAATTATAGAGAGCAGAGATAAAGCGACTGGAATAGAGTCTGAGTTAACTATTGGGAAGTTATCTATGGTTGATTTAGCAGGATCTGAGAGGAATATTATGACAAATAATAAAGGGATTAGGCTTATAGAAGGATCAAATATTAATAAATCGCTGCTTGCTTTGGGAAATTGTATTAATGCACTGAGTGAAAGAAATGAAAGAGGAGGAAAGATTTTTATCCCATATAGAGATTCCAAGCTTACCAGACTTCTTAAAGACTCTTTGGGTGGAAACTGCAAAACAATCATGATTGCATGCATTGCTCCTTGCTTTGAATGCTGTTTAGATACATTAAACACATTAAAATATGCAAGAAGAGCTAAAACTATCAAAACCTGCATCAAGCGAAACATAGTAAATACTTCTCATCACATCGCAAACTACACCACAATAATTGCCCAGCTTCGACAAGAAGTAGCATCGCTAAAAAGTTTATTAATTCAAAATAAATCAGGGAATTTTTCTCCTGTTGGAGTAGAAGGCCATCAAATTGAAATAAATAAGCATTTTCAAGCAGAAGCCAAAATCAGAAAAAAATTATTCAAAATTCAGCAGTGAAAAGATGATATTGGATTTCTTTTGTTTTCAAAGCAAACTGAGCTGAATCATCTGAAATCGCAAAAAGAAAGAGATGAAAGCTTATGTAACTCTTTGAGAAATGAGATAGAAACTCTGACGGCATCGCTTAATAATCAATGAATAGAAGAGGAAAAAATGAATACCAAGCTAAAAGAGCTGGAATCTAAAAGAAATGAGTTTCATAGAGCCTGAATGAACAGTGGGTTATCTGAATCTCAGCTATCTAGTTTGAAAATGTATCTAAAAGAAAATATCTTTTCAATGAACATGATTTCGCTTAATAAAAGCAAAAAAAGTGAAAGCTCATTCATAAAACAAAAGGATGCTTATATTAAACAGCTTGAAGAGCAGCTAAAATTACGAGATAATATCATTAAGAAAAATCAAAAAATATTCAAAGATTCCAAACTTCGAGCATCTCCAGAGCTTAAAGAGGCTTTTGAACAAATCCAAACTTTAAAAGAAGTCAATTCATCTTCTATTCTAACTCCTGATTTTAGTTCAAAACCTTACACATCACTTACTCCTGGACCATCTGATAAGAGTCTTCTATTTCCTCCTGTTCTAAACAGCCAGAGATCACGCCTAAAAAGAAAGTCTGAAGTCATCCCTCCAAATTTCAGCTTAAACAAACCCAAAAGAAAAACTTCTTTTGATTCACCAAAGCGAATTGCCATAAACTTCTTGCACCCAGAAGCATCCAAAATGAGTCTTCACAACAGAAGCTTAAGCCAAATCAAAACTAAAGCAGAAAACAGCTATTCTCAAATAAATTCAGAAAAAAGCAAGCCAAAACCAAAAGCTCCCAGCTCAATTGCAAGCAAATACAAACAGAGCCTGTACATTCAGCGACCGAATAAATACCCAATCCAGCGAAAAAGTAGAATTTTTCAAGGCAGAAACTACTTTTCTCAAATCCGAAAAGTATCCAGTACCTATGTAATTTAATTATACATAAGATATCTTATAATAATATGAGGAAAGCATGGCTTCTCCTCCTACTGTTATTGAGCCTTTCGTATGCTCAGTACAGTGGAGTTATTATGAGAAGCTGTTCAGGTTGACGCTTGAACAGGCTGCCACTTGTAAAAAGATTTATCAGAGAAGACGCTGAATTCTATAACTTGGAAATTATATATGAAGGCGGAGATCCGAGACTTATCTTTATAGACGAACTGGGAAAAGAAGTAGAAACTGTCAATATTTCTGACTTGGATCAAAAAGGAATCAAAAAGGTGTTGGAAGACCACGGGTTTTATCCAACCCATTAAATTTGCTGAATTTGGCAAGTGAAGTTTCTCCCTAAATTTTGGAAGAAAGTGAGCCGATTTAGTTCAGTCAAATTAAAAATAAAGAGTTACTGTAAGCCTTCTTAAGAGTATTTTTATTATTTTCATATAAATCAATTTATAAAGCAGTTATCATGGCGAGGCCAACTCATGTAGACAGTCAAAGAATAATTTCTCTGCTAGAAGAGATGAATCTAAAGCTTAAAATCCTTTCGTGGCTTTCTGAAGAAAACCTTGAAGAAGTTTCATATCGGCAAGAAGAGCTCAGCAGCATTTTAGATGGAGATCTTGTAATCAATTTAGTCAACCATCTTCGACTTATGCAAGCTTTTAATCAATATATCACCAAAAGTGACGGAAGATTAATAGATATCCATGACATCGACATAGAAAACGAAATCCCAGAAGACGCCAAAACCATCGGCCATCATCTCGAAGTAAGCACAAGTGAAGTCTGCAGATGGCTTATGAAAGATCCTGCTTCTTTTGAATATCTCACCAAAATGATAGGACGCACTTCTCCAGGGACAAGAAACTTCGCAGAAATCACCAAGGATTTACAAAAACTGTATTTAAATAAGCTGATGACTCCAGTTGAAGAAGAAATGAATAGGGAACGTGAACTGCAAGAAATTGAAGAAAAACTAACCAAGTCAAAACAAGAAGAATCCTCATGGAATGACAAATTGACGAACTTGAGGCGACAAAGAGAAGAAGGCAGAGAAAACAGGAATAAAGAAATCCAAAAACTTAAAGCAGAAATTGAAAAAATCAAAAAGGAAACTGAAGACCGCATCAATGGGATCAATAAAGCAATACAGAGCCGACAAAAGAAATCAAAACAAGAATACGAAAGCAAGTTTACAAGTCTTGCACAACAGTTCGAGCAGCTTACCAAAGAAGTTGACGACTTGCGAGCTGCAAATAAAATCAAAGAAGACTCATTAATTGGAAACAAACAGAAACTAATGCATAGACTAGGTGATAATATCAAGGACTATGATAGAGACATGATTGACAACCAACAGCAGCATGAAAGAGAAGAAAAAACTTTCAATGAAAATAAAAAAGCTTTGGAAATGATAGAAGACCATATAAGACAACTGAGAATGGAAAAGAAAAGAATGGAGGAAGAAGAAGCCAAAGAAGCGTTGAAGAGGAAGAACTTTGACGCGTTGATGGGGCAGAAGAATACTGCTAGTGAATACATTTCTGCACATTGGAAAGGATATAAATCAAGACTTGACTATGAAAAACTGAAAAAGAGCAAGAAAAAGAGAAGAGGAGGCAAGAAAGGTAAATAACTTTTTCTAATAACTAATAGAAAATATGTAAAAAAGCCGTTAATATGAACGGAGAAAGATACGAGAGAGATCAAAGATTTCAATCAAGAAGAGCTGAAATGCATGAGCCAGGCCATGCTTATCAGCATTCACTTACAGAGAGATACAGAAATGTGGAAGATATATACAATTCTCCAGATCGTGCTTGTGAATTTTCCCCAAGCCTAAATTATTCTTTTAGCGAGGAAAAATCCAATAGATATGAAGACAATGAATACCCTATCCCTGCTCAAATGAATACAAAATTTTTGACTCCTGAACGTGAGCATAAAGAATTTAATATCAAAGATGAATGAGATGAATTAGAAGAAAGGATCAAAAGGCTAAAAGAAAAAGTGAGTACTCCAATACGGCCAAAAGATACACCTAAGACACCAGAGACATCTCAAACTACTTCATCATCTCTGAAAAAATCAGAAAGTCTCAAGACAAATATCTACTCAAAATATAACACACTTTCCCCTTATGCAAAATCTACATTCTGCCATGATGTCAGAACAATGGAAAATAAGAAATATACATATAAGCAAGAACAGAGCCCAAAACCATCAAGCAGAAAATCATCACTTTCCAGAGATGCTAAATTTCTTGAAAATTTCCCTCTTGAAGAAAAGTACATAAAAGGGCTAATTGACATTGTAAAGCGGCACTGCAAAGGGTGCTACAGTTTTAAGCAAGAAATCATTCGATATAATCGAAGCTATATGTCAAATAATGAGGATTAATTTAAATTCTGTACAGGAAATAATTATTTATTTCTTTTTTAAGTTGCTTGGAGTTCTTCGTGACGATTTTGGGGATTCACACCTGACCTTGACGATTTTGTTACTTTGCTCTTCCTCTTCTTTTACTCCTGGCATGAAATTTAAATCAGTTCCTTGAAGGCGGCTAAGGTTTTGATTAGGCTCAGGATAGTTTTCAACATAAGTAGACCCAAATAGTTCTTGATAAAGCCAGATTATTTTATTTCGAATAAGAACTGAGCTTACTGTATAGTGGTCGACTATGTATACTGCTTTGGAGATAAATTCCATAGCATCAGCTCGCAAATATGTGTGAAGGGCCTCGACAGAGAGATTATAAAGGGAAATTGCTTGGTAAGAGTTATAGATCTCTACATCTTGAGGGTTTGCAAGCTGAAGGTGGTCACTGTATTTTGATAAGACTTCTAAAGCTTCGATGTTTAGTTCAAGGGCTTTTTGATGATGACCGGTTAGACAAGCTGCATAGCCTGATAATGATGAAATAAGCACAGGCTCTTCATATACATCTAGATTTCTGGACAAATCTAAACCTCTAAGCAAAAACTCCAATGCTGCGCTTGGCTTTTTTTGTTTTATATAATAGTATCCAGTGCTGATTTTCTCTTACTATAAAAAGACTCTAACTCTTATTCGCTTTTTGTTTTTGAACTTAATTTTCGACAACTTCTCTGTTAATTCTTGCAAAATCCCCAGCAGTAAATACGCTTTCATACTTTTCCCTTTACTCATACAATGTAAAAATCATGTGATAACAATCTCACAAAACTTGTTTGCTTGATCAGAAATCTATATATCTCTTACCAATTTTGGACTCCTCAAAGCAGCTTTTTTTAATGATAAAGTAGCTAATCAAGCTTTCGCAGCTTTTGAAAATTTTTTTTGCTGTTCAAAAGCAAATGCTTTGTACTCTTTTTCTGCTTATTTCTTACGCTCAATTTCAGGAAAAGACGCAATATCAAGATCTCTGCACACAATAGAAATAGGTTGAATTTCAGTTAAACTTTGTAAGGGACTCTCTCCAAATATAGATATGATATTAACAGGCTTTCTACTATTCATTAAAAATTATGAAAAATTCTGCATTGTAGCATTATTATTTAAATCGCTATATGAAATTACACCCCTAGTTGAAAATTAATGAAGCATTAGACTTCTTTGATTGGTGAAACATTCCTCGTTATTCTTTGCGAAGTGTTGTTAGACCGCGACCGTTTCTTTCTTTCTTCTTTCATTACGCTCGCAAGTTTCTCACTTGCCAAAAATGTCTTGGTTTCTTCAAGTTTGTGCATGATGACTCCTTTTTTCCTTTTCGGAGAAGGACTATGTTTAGATTCTCGCTTGGATTCTTTTCTTTTGCTTTCTTTAGGACTTCTAAGTGAAGCAATTTCTTCCATTTTGGCTTCCAGTCTTTCCTTCAAAATTTTCAATGTGTTTTCAGCGTTTCTTTTTCCAGCTTCTTCTAAGAAAAGTTTATCATTCAGCTGAGATACGACTTCATTAGATTGCCCCCTCTTTAAAGCTGTTTCTTCTCTTACAGTGCTTCTCTTTTTTTCTGCTCTTTTTGTTTCAGCTACAGCATGAGCTATTTTATCTGCTAAATCATTCATATTTCTTTCACTTTGAGATTTCAGCAGCTGACATTCTTGATTTATGTTATTCAAATTTTCGCTTAATTCTTCATTTAGGCGTTTTAATGATAAATACTCATTATGAAGCACTTCCACTTTGACTTCTTCGTTTTCCTTCATGATATCAAGTTTGTCGTTGTCATTATCCAGCTTCATTTCTGCTTCTTCATGCTCTCTTCTCATGAGATGTAATTTCCACTGGATTTCTTCTACTTCTTGGTGATCTATTGTAAGTTTTTCGATTTTTTCTCTGAGTTGTGGGATGATTTTTTTACTATGATTTTCTTTATTTCTCTTCATATTCTGCCTGATATCGTTGATATATTTCAAATTCACTGGATTTAAGTCTAAAACAAGCCTTAGAATGTTTTGATTTAGCCTTGAAACTTCATATAGGATTTGCCCAGCTTCATCTTTTATAGAGTTATCTTTAAGGATAAGATTTTCAAGAGTGGTATTATCTTTTAAAGCTTTGCCCAATGAAATTCCTCCATCATTTTTGATTTTATTGCCTGATAAATCTAGAGTTGTGAGTTTTGTGTTTTTAGCAAGTCCAAGAGCTATTAGTTCAGCTCCTTCGTCTCTGAGCAAGTTATTGCTGAGATCTAAAGTTTCCAAAGTTTTATTTTTGGTTAATCCTTCAGTTATATCGTTAATCTGCTCTGGCTTAATTCCACATTTCCCTATGTGTAGCTCTTTAAGCACTACATTGTCTATGAGCAAGGCTAAAAATGCTGAAGAAAGCCCTTGAGATAAAGGGTTTTCATTGATGATCAAGTATTTCATTTGGATATTCATTCGAAGTGATTCAAAAATTTTGGCAGCTCCTTTGGTTCCGATTTCACAATTAGAAATATCTAGCTTGATGAGTGGGCAGGATCCTTCATATGCTCCTACAATCATGAGTGATAGATATTCGGCTCCATCGTTTCCAATACGATTTGAAGCGACATTGAGATCTCTAACGTTGGTGGTAACAAGAGTTTTTGTAAGCAATTCCATACATTGCCAATCCAAATTATTATTTGCAAGATTCAATGAAACTAAAGACTTATTTTCGTTTAACCCATCCACTATATGCTGAATTCCATCAATTCCAATTGATATCCCAGATAAATTTAAAAATTCCAATATTCTATTCGATTTCAGCACCATCCCCAAAGCTTGAGCTCCTTCAATCCCCAGCCTATTCCTATGCAGTCCTTCATGAGACGACACATCAATACTAGCCAAGCTCGGATGTGTCTTAATAATTTTAAAAATTTCTGCCGCACCATTCGGAGTGATATCATTACTACTTATATCCAAATGCACTAGTGAAAAATTTTTCCTCAAAAGCTTCATCAGCTGTATACCTCCTTCATCACCAATAGTATTTTTTCCCAGCTCTATACATGAGAAGTTCATATTATTCCTCAAAATTTCCCCAATAACTTTAGCTGATTCTGTTCCTAGCCCAGATTCAATCATATCAAATTTTCTATCTTTAAAATGAGTCAAACAAGAATTAAAGAACCTTGACTCTTGGTCAGGAATTACTGTGATTCCGAGGTCTGCACATTTGGCTTTGTAAATTTTTTGCAGTTGAATGACAGTAAGACCTTCAATAGCTGCTTTTGGGATAGTTCCTATTGAAAGAGATCTGGTGGGAGCTGTGGTAGGTCGCGAGCTTTTGATTATTTGGTTTGTGCCGTCTTTGGAATCTTTGAGGACTATGCGATTTGGTGTTAGTAATCTCATTCGAGGGTTGGGAGGACGAGAAGTTTTGGAAAACTTGGTGGGCTTGTTCTCGTCGTTGTTTTCGTCGGGGCGAGTTATGAGGAGTGACTGAAGCTTGCCCCAGGAGTTTGAGATGCTGATTTTCTGGCTTGATTCTAACATTTTTAAATATTTTATGGTTTCATAATGCTAATAATTTTAAGAAGTGCTGAAATATGAGTCTTAGATATCCAAGAAGAAGCTTTATAGCTATTTTTATTATATTTCTCATCAATATTTTAGCTTGGCTAGTGAAAATTTGATGATTCAAAAAATTGCAATAATTCATAAATAAAGTAAAAAATTGCATTATGGATAAGCAACTACCTTATGGGGTGATAATTATACAACAAAAAAGAGAAATCAAGTAATCAATTTAAATAATAAGTTTGATATGCTTTCGATAAATTAACATGATTATATATTTTAGGTAAAAATGCAAAGTAATAGTGTCACATGGAAGAAGCCCAAAGCTCTGGTTTGTCATATATGGTAAAAAAGAAATAGTGGCAGAGAATTCGGAACTGCATCCCTCGAAATCCATCAAAAATCCTGTGCAAAGAAATGAGAAGAAAAAGAAGCCTTGAAACCTCCTAAACTTCGCAAGCCAGTTCCAGCAGCTCCACAAGTATCTTTAGGCAAAACAACTCAAGCAAATATTGATAAATATAATGAAAATGCTTCTAAAGCTTTTGAAAACCAAGCAATGGCACGATGTCCTAATTGTTCCCGTACCTTTTTGGAAGATAGACTGGAAGTTCACCTACGCAGCTGCACTTCAGCAAAACCTCATAGAGGTGTTGGGCAGGTATCTGCAACTCAACCGATAAATCCTGAAGAAGCATTTGGAAATGAAGATATAAGCTTAGTTTCATGCAGAAAATGTGGGAGAAAGTTTAAAGAAGATAGAATTGATTATCATCAAAGTGTCTGCAAAGGGCCATCAACAACCCCTGCAAAGCCAGTTGTGGCACCTAAAAAGCCGCAAAGAAGAAAAAATGAGATGCCAAAATGGAAAAAGGAACATATTGATTTTGTTAATAACATAAAGTATGCTAAAAAGATGAAAATTGTGCAGGAGAGAGGCGGGGACATCAGAGATATTGAACCTCCTCCACAGATGTTTGATCGAACTGAAGAGTATAAACAGTGTCCGTATTGCTCGAGAAAATTTGCTCCTGAGACTGCGCTTAGACATATACCGAAATGCAAAACGACTATAAATAAGCCAAAACCTCCACCAAAAGCTGTTCAAAGCAGTGTCAGAGTTCCAGAACCAGCTACTTTTGCCCAAAATAGAGATGAGCCAAAAAGGATGAGCCAAAGTTTCAAGCCTGCTCCAAACCAAGCAAAAACAAATATTCATAGTTTTAGCCCTCCTGCAAGCCAAGTAAGAGCAAATGAACCAAGCTTTAGGCCTGCTCCAAGTCAAATAAAACAGCCTGAGGTTAGAAGAGTTGATAATGGTATTAAAAATTCGCAAAGCCAAAAGCGCTTAGAAGAATCAAAGAAACAGATGAATTCTGAATCATTGAAATCATCCTCACGAATCGCAAACCCATCATCTTCCAAAACAAATCCAGCCCCTGCAAGCTCAGCTAATTGTTTTAGATGTGGCTCCAGATTTCAACCCAACGCCAAATTCTGCAGCTCTTGCGGCTCGAAAAGATAATCTTCATTTTAATCATATAACTAAATTTCATAAAATAAATAAACCGCAAAATGCAATCTAATCAGCCACAGCAACCGCAACAACCTCAGCCTCAAGCACAACCAAAAAAACCACAAAAACCACGCTACAAATTCACAGAAGAAACCTTAACTAACAAAGAAAAAGGCCTCCAAAAACTATACCAAGAATGCACAAAATTCCAAATCCAAGGAAACGCTACAGGCGATATAAGAAAACTAATGAATTTATGCAGAGAATGACATTTTCAATTGGCGCCAAAGTTTGAGTTTCAGTATTTCTTACAAAAATGCCAAATATTAGGCCAAAAAGCTCCAATCAGAGCTTTTATGAGCAGGATAAGAAAAGTTCATAGTGGAGAGACTACTTGGGAAGAAATAGAAAGGCCAATGGAAACGTTTTCAGACCATGAACAAAATGAAAATAATGCAGATCAGCCAGAAGAGGGTGATTCTTCGTGGAAACAACTGGTCAGCTCAGTATCACAAGAAAGAAAGAGAAAACATTCCGAAGAAGAGATAGATGAAAATTTCAAAATGGCAAAAATCATAGAAGAAGAAGAAGAAAATTATATTTAATTAACTTTGTAATCAGTTTTATTTGTTGGAAAGTTAGTGTTATATAATAATAGCGCGATTCTGTATAATTAAATAAGTTCATAAATTTCTGTGTTTTTAACATTGCAAAAGATTATGGATGAATCTTTATCTTCTATGATTTGATTATGGTTGGAATATGAATAAATTAATCTATTAGCAAAATTATTCATCCAGATTAACGAAAGTGATACGATAATAAGCTAAGCTTTATAAATAAAGCTTGATAAAACAATCAAGAGAATATTAAAGTGGCTTTTTAGTTAATTTCATAATTTTTATATAACTGTTTATATATGTCAAGTTTAAGATCAAGCTCTCAATATACAAGCAGTTCAAGCAGCAAGCCAGGAATAGGAGTAGCTAAAGATGAACCACTTAAGCCTCCAGTAATTGATTATATTGATATGCCTAAAGCTCTCTATGAATCTGTCAAAGAAGTATGTGAAAGTGCTGTGAGACAATTAAAAAAAGGAGAAAAGAAGCATTTTTACAAGTGCGCCAAGATGATAAAGAAGACTTTGGAAGAAAGACATAGAGGTTCTTACCATGTGATCATGGGAAAAGACTTTGGAAGCTTTTTTAGCTACGAAGCAGGAAATTGTGTGCAGTTCTGGGTTAATGAATTTTGCTTTTTGATATTCAAGCATGGATAAGCTCGATTAAAATATAATAAAGATTATTCAGAAAATTTCGATATAAATGAATGAATAAGTTTGAAGAAATAGGATGAATTAAAATTAATTATTATAAAATGTCTTATGGCTGGGTAACTGAGAGTGCTTTGCTTCCTAAAAAGTCCAAAGAAATTCCTGTTGACTCAAAATCGTTTATTGGTCTACAAACTCAGATTTTCGAGCTGTCACAACAAAAAGCCAGCAATTCTAAAATTCCAACAGGGAAATCATTGAAAGAAATTTTAATAGGAAAAAAAGTTCAACCACCTCCTACGGAAGAATCTAAAGAAGTTGATAATCGAGTTAATCAAAATTTAATAAGCAGGTGTGATATATACCAAGAAATGAAAAGCA
Organism: Blepharisma undulans; assembly: GCA_949751825.1. NCBI lineage: Eukaryota > Ciliophora > Heterotrichea > Heterotrichida > Blepharismidae > Blepharisma > Blepharisma undulans. Next base: position 34,313 of record CATKHM010000016.1, read on the forward strand.
AAGGATGTGAAGATAGCGAAAAATTTTTGGTTGATTTTAATAAAGATTCTGATTCTTCAGATAATGATAAGAGTGAAACTAAAACAACAAACCCTTTGAAATTTGAAAGAGAACCCTCATATAAATCTCAAAAAGTTGTAAAGCAAAGCTATGATCATACACTAACACGGCTAGAAAAAGAATCACTTCCTGAAGTTCTCAATGAAAAAGAACTATTGAAGCAACAGCAAATTTTGATAAAGAAGAAAAGACAAGAAAGGCTTGAAGCAAGAAAAGAAAAAGTTAGGAAAATGAAATCAATTGAAAATGTATAAGTATTAAATAATAAGATTCAAAATAATATGAGTATTGAGCTTAATGTAGATGAACCGAAACCTCCAGTGGTTTTTGCTTCTGTAGATTCACCAGCTGTTCTCAATCCTCCTATTCTTCAGACGCCTTTTTTTGGTGGGAAGCCCAATGGATTCTTTTTCCATTCCCCAAAAAGCGAAAATGCTTCAGCAATTCAAGAACCAGAAGACACAAATCAAACCAATATCCCTCACCCACAAATCAAAAGCCCAAAACAGTGAAATTTGATAAGAACTGAAATCTGTGGGATTGGAATCATAATTAAAGGATATGGAATCCCTGAAAAAAATACTAAAACTATTATTGCAGAAACAGAGTATACTTATGACTTGCTTGTGAATAGAAAGTTTTTCTCATGTATTAAATACCCTATACCTACTAATCTTGACTATAAAATAGAGTATGAAAAAAATACTGAAATAGCATATAAAATAAAAGAAGAAACAATACACACATTCTGCCAAAATTTGTCTAATTCTGTGCAGTGATATATGAATAAAGTGAATTTTATGAGAATGCTGATGACAATAATCATGATTGTATCATTTATTTTGACAATTTTTGGAATTATTTTAATAGCTGTATTGCTAGAAGATTATAGAGAAATTTGTGTGGTGTTATTAATTTTACCGCCAACGGCAATCGTTTTTTATGCATCTATTGTACGATCATATGTACGGAAGCTCAAAAAACTTATGGAGCATAGTATTATTGTTAATTCCCAAGAATTGAATCGACAAGGAATTAATGTAGAGCTTGGAAAGAACTGTATATTTATCAAATTTTCATTAGAACCCCCTGTAGCATTATAGCTATGCTATCAAATTTTAAGAATAAAGCGTTTAATCTTAATTCAATTGTAAATCACAAGATAAATTAAATTAGTTATTATTTCAGTCAGTCTGCATAATAAATTCCACAATCATATTAATGCAATAAATTTTAACTTAAAGCGTATTAGTCGAGAGGTGGGGAATATTTCTAAAATAAAGCTTACATCTAAAAGATCTGGATCTTCTCCATCTGCAGTCATTTTGTGCTTAACTGCAGGTCTTGGGACACCAACATCGACCATTCTTACATATTTCTTCAAATTTTCAGGCACTTCTTCTTTTTGTGGTTGCTGTTCTTCTGCTTGCTGTGCTGGCTGGCCTGGATCCACAGGTTTTGGAGGTGGCTGAAGCTGTTCAGTAGGAATAGAGTTCAATTTATACTCAAGAATTGAAGCCAAAGCTTCGATTTTTTCAATTTGATGATTCACTTGACTCAGTTTATTGTGAGCTTCTGTGCAGAAATGGTTCAAAAATTCACTTGTCATTACAGCAAAAGCATTCACCACTGCAATTAACTTCTTCGGCTCAATTGCTTCTCCCATTTTATTATGCTTATTAATAGGATTTTTCTTCTTCATCATAATAATCTTCATCAGAATATTCTTCTTCCTCGTAGCCTTGTCGGCCAAATTCGTGAGTTTTAACTGACATGGATAAGTCTTTTGTGTCGCGCAGCTTGTAGCCACATTTCTTGCAAGGATAGCCTTCTTCTGTATTTTTGTAAACGTTGGATTTTACATGATCGTCACAATATGAAACTTTGCAGCGTAAACAAGAGTAAGTGCCAAATTTACTGCAGGAAACACATTTAAAGGTTTCTGTTTCTAGATGCTGGCAGCTTGCTTGGTGCTCAAAGTGATCATCTTCACATAGCCATTGATCACAGGTAGGACATAGGTACATTTTGCCACCATGGCCTCAGACAGAGCGTTGACATTCAATACAGACTACTGGGTTATCGCCATCTCTGAGTGGACAAGAGCATGCATGAGATTGTAGACAGCGCTTGGAATGGCATATTCAAGTTTCACAAAAATCACAGATTGCGCCTACGATACCTAGTCCTGTGGCATTAACACCCGAATGTTTTATAACACAATCTGAACTGCCTGGCATGCATTTGATTTTTCCACAAGCTCCACACATGATATTCTTTGGCAATGAATTACAAAAATAACAAAAAGACCGATTTTTCTGTCTCGTTAGGCAGTCTCTGCATTCCATATCGGCATTGCAAGGGTGATCATGAAGCTCTAATGTATTAATTCTTCCTAGCCCAATCTGTTTTTGCCTTTCTCTTTGTTTTTCAGCTTTTTTCCTCTGCCCAGTCTTTTTATTTACCATTTTAATTATTAATGCAAAAACATTTTGCTTCTTTTCTTCTTAATCTTGGCCTTCAGATTAATATCTTCTATATATTCTTGGAGATCTTCTACTGTAAACTTATATTTTTTAACTGCACTTGTGATGGCAGCACTTGCAATTGTGACTGAATCTTCGAAATATTGCACTGCTTCATGTTTGATTTCGAAAATATCCATTTTCAAAGATCTCAGGAAAGTAAACAATTTGACAGAAAGGTGGCTTGCTCTTGTTTTTCAGAATTCAGCGGATTTGCTTGCAATTATATATTTTTCTTCATACTCCTCAATAGCTTCATTTATAGACTGTGATTTTTCCCTTTCAATATTTGCAATCTCCAACTCTAATTTGTCTTTTATTTCCCTCAAATTTTCCACTTCTGTTTTATATTTTTCCAAATCCATTTCTGCTTCTCTTTCCATTGATTTTTCAGTTTCTTTCACATAGCTCAGCATATTCGTAGTCGAATCCAGCTGTTCTCTTACAACCGACAATTCTTTTTCTGCCGCACTTTTATCAACACTTATCTGCTTAATTTCTTCATCCCTCGCCTTCAGATCATTTCTTAATGTACAATTTTCTTCTTCCAATTTTTGAATAGTCTGCAAAGCATTAGCCAAATCTGCTTCCAGCTGAATTTGTCCTTGCGTTTTTGTATCTTTTTTAACCTGCACAATTTGAGTTTCATAATAACTCGCCAAACTATCACAGTTTATTTGTGCAGCTTCAATGATTTTTTCTATTTTTTGCGTGTAATCATCGTCTTTTTCTTTTAAAGTTTGCCTTAAATGCTGAGATTCGTCTTCCAGCTCAGTAATTCTGCGTTGCCTTTCTTCTATAATAGATTTATAGTGTCCTTGATCTTGGCCTCTGAATGTATAGAGCTCTTGAGGAGGACTTGATGGCTTTTTAAAGGATTGTGAAAGATAAGCAGCAAACTCGTCAGATTTTCTTGGAGGCTTTGAGACAACTGCTGATGCAAGATCTTGCTTTAGCTTAACAATTCGATTGTATAAGTCTTTTTCCATAATTATTTTTAAATATTATGAAATTCTTTATAAAGATCCTTATAAAATAAAAGATTTAATAAGGAGCTGTATCTTTGCTATCATCATTGTATGTAGTTTCAGTTTTGTTCATTATTTCAGGATTTCCATATATCACTTCTACTTTGTTTGCATCAGGCGGACAATGATAAAAAGGAAATCTTGCCAGGTTGAGTAGTCTGGAGCGCTCTTCATCTAGCTGAATATCCATTTCAGCATGATTAATTATTGAATAAAACCCGTTCTCATAAAATAAGCATATGAGAGGGCCACTTTTACCATTAAGTCTTTCAAAATAGTCATGCTCTTCTCTTTTTATCAATAGTATGTGAATTTTCATAAAATTTGCAAAATTTATTAAATAAAAAGGCTTGTCAGCTATAATAAATTCGTCATTGTTTAAAATAGACTCTTGCTCTTTTTTTCAAAACTTCATGCATGCTGCAAATAAACATCTCATTCCAAACTCCATAGCTTCTGCACCATGATATAAATTTTCTTCCATATAACTTTTTAATCAAGCTAAGCTTAATTTAGATTTTTCATTTAGCAGTATAGTTATCATCTCCCGATACCTCGCGTAAAGGTCAGGATTTGTTTCTATAAATTGGTTTGATAATGTAGTGTATTTTATAAAAGCGTTTAATGTATATTTTGCTAAGCTTTCCTCACTTCGTAATCTCAATAAACAGCTAATATAAGCAGCACCTATTGCAAGATAAAATGAACTTTGTTGCGGCTCTGCTCGAGAAACTCACTGAAAGTCTGCAAATTGCCCAGGAAGATTAATCGGGGTTCTTGGGCCAAGTCTTATTATTCTTTCCATAATAAAATTTATAATAGTTGTCCCATAAATAAACAATGAAAATAAGTAAATAAAAAGCTTTCATTCTATTTTCAAATACATTTCACAAACATGTTTCATAGAGTCCTCAAAGATTCTTTAGTCTGCGGGAGTCTCTGATACTAAATAATTCGTTTCAACTTGTCGGTCCTATGCTTTTTGTTTAGGTTCCACGTCTGAAACAAACATTCGTTCAATCAGGCTTTAAATAGTCTTTAATTCTTGAGAAGTAATAAAATTGATTTTATTAATTCATAATTATTAGAATGCCTTCACAATTATTCAGATTTTTTATTGTATTATTTATAAATTTTTGCAAAGATCTAGATACTCAGCTGAATATTTGAATTTTAATTAAAGCAAATAAAACAAATATAATTCAAGCCAAGAGTATACAAAGCAGTGAAATTTCATTTATTTCCTAATTTAATCAATATTTAAATGACACCACACAGAATCTGCGCTTTAAAGCACAAAACGACAATAATTCTCATAAAATCTCTCCTTTTCTACCAATACTACAACTTACCAAAATCTCCTTATTTTTTATTCATAAAAATAATTTATTTCCAAAATATCCATAAAACCTCTATTTCCCTAATATTAACCCTCTCTCATCTCTGCAGCCTTCCAGCCACCTTATCCCACCCCAAAAACCTCCCCATCCAACTTTCTCAAACTCCAACTTAAGAAAATGGCCATAATTTATGGCTAAAGGAGACAAAGACAAGTCAGACAAGACACCTTCAAAGAAGGTCTCTCTTCTTGCCAAACCATCAAACGCAAGCGGTGGCGGAAAAGCAAAAAAGAAAAAGTGGTCCAAGGGAAAGGTCAAGGATAAGACCATCACTTCAGTCTACTTTGATCAAGAAGCTTTCGACAAACTTATGAACGAAATCCCAGCCAAAACAAAACTCATCACACCATCAGTGTTGTCTGACAAGCTAAGCATTAACGTCTCTCTTGCAAGACACGCATTAGCAGATCTTGAAGCCAGGGGAGTCCTCAAAGCTGTTGGAGATTTACATCACGCACAAAAAATTTACACCCGTGCAACTCAAGAAGTAGCTTAAGATTAAGAAAAATTTGACTTCAATTATGATTCAAAGGCTTATATTAATTCTTGATAAAAATTAAATTTCACAAAGAATGAGGAGATTAAGGCAAAATAATAGTGAATTATAGTTAGATAATTACTAGCAGCATGCTTGTTTTTCCTTTTTCTCCTTCTTCTTGCTTAAATCAATTGGTGGCTTATACTCAGAAGCTTCTGTTTTCACTTGTGAGAGTGCATTTCTTGCTATCGTCATAAAAGCATCATCAACATTGACAGCATCCTTTGCAGACGTCTCATAGAATGGCATATTCCCAGTTTCTCTGCACCATTGGCTCGCTCTTGCATTTGGCACTTTTCTCTCATCTTCCTTATCAACTTTATTTCCTAGGACCACAAATGGGAAATTTTCAGCATCTTTGGCATTGGACTGGGTCAAAAATTCTTCTTTCCATGAGCCAAGCGATTCAAAGCTCTTGCTGGATGTTATATCATAGACCAATACACAACAGTCAGATCCACGGTAGAATGCAGTCCCAAGGCTCTGAAAACGCTCTTGGCCAGCTGTGTCCCAGATTTGAAGAGTGACAAGTTTGTCGTCAATCATTATTTCCTTTGTTAAGAAGTCAGCACCGATTGTGGCTTTGTATTGCTGGGTGAACCTTTTGTTGACGTATTGGTTCATGAGAGAAGTTTTACCGACACTAAATAGGAGTTACGCGGAGTCTCCGAGGATGATTACTTTGAGAAGGTGCTTTCTTCCAGATGCCATTTTTATTATTCACCTATAAAATAATTTTTTGAAATGGAAATAGAGAATATAAAGCTGTTTACAATTTGATTGAAGAGATTAAGATTGAAATATTTTAGTTATATTTCAATATTTACCATAAATAACAATTCATGCTCTATAAATCGCGACCATTCGCTGGCCTGTATTTGATTTTAAGAAAATAGAAAGAAAAGATTATATTTATGTCATACTCATCGCGACTGCCAGTGGAGATTTTCTTAGGAGTTGTCCAATTTGAGCTCTGCGGAAAAGCGTTTTTCACACAACTATCGATACATGCTATTTTAATGATTAATTTGTAATAAATGAAGATGGATGCATTTAGCAATTGCCTATCATCAACAAATTTTGACACTTATGAAATTGGCAAGCTTGTTAAAATTCAAGCATTTTTTCGAGGATATATTACAAGGCAAAAGATAAAACATAAAGAGGCACAAAATTTATGCCAGTTTACTTTATTCACAGATTTTAAAATATTTTGCAATACATTTTCAGAATGCCTAAGCCCTCAAATCATTAGTAACCTAGAAAGAGAAGGCATGTATTTCACATACTCACAAATTAAATCCCTTTCATGAACTGGGCCAGTATTTATTAACTCTATAAGTATCTATTATGGTGAAATCAGCCCAGATTTCAACCCTCATGGCAAAGGTATTCTAATTTCTCAGGAATGTATATTTGAAGGAATATGAGTTTGTGGCAAAATGAATGGAGTTGGCAGAAAAATTGATAAAACAGGTGTATATATAGGAAATTGAATTCAAGGAGTAAAAGATGGAGAAGGAATGATAAAGAATTTAAAAGGATCTGTTTATAAAGGCTGATGAAAAAATGACCAGCGAAATGGCTTCGGAGAAGTTTGAGATAGTGAGCTTCATTTTAAAGGATATTACAAAGATGGTTCATCATATGGCCAAGGAACACTTATTACTTATAATAAATATGTTTATGAGGGAAATTTTGTTGATAGTTGGTTTGACGGATATGGAACAATTACATACGCAGATGGTGAAAAATATGAAGGATATTTTAAAAATGGACAATCTCATGGGATAGGTATTTATTATCAAAAAGATGGCTGAAATTATGTTGGACATTGAGATCAGGGAAAGCGCAATGGACTTGGGGAGTGGCGTCACTCTTCTCAAGGTATATATAAAGGCATATGAGAAAATAATAAACCAATTGGAGAATATACATTTGAAGATCTCAATAATAATGTTTTGAAGGGTGAGTGGACTGATACAGGGCATATAAATTATTTAGATGAGATCATTCCTCACCTTTTTTTAGGATCAGCAAAAGCAGCTGAAGATGAAAAAATGCTTAAAAGTTTAGGGATTTGAGCCATTTTAAGAATTCTTGATAACGAAGTAGTTGCTTTAATACCAGGATTTGTATATCATTATATAAAATTGAAGGATTCAAAAGCAGAAGATATTACCAAATTTATACCTGAGGCATGCGCATTTATTGATGAGTGGCTAGAAAAAGGCAAAAAGGTGCTTGTTCATTGTCGTATGGGAATTTCAAGAAGTGCATCAATTGTAATTGCCTATTTAATGATAAAGAAGGCTATGAATTTTGATGATGCGCTAAAACTTGTAAAAAGGAAACGATATATTGTAAATCCAAATCCAGGCTTCACAGAAAGTCTAAAAGTTTATTGTGTGCCACATTAAAATAGTTTTAATGAGAAAATGCCTAGAATTTGCTATAAAACGATATTAAATGCTGAAAGCCTATAATTACCTAATAATACATGATGGGATGTCAGGATTGTCTAACCCTTTCGTTGCAGCTTTTCCATGAAATATTTATATAATTGAAATTTTGGGGGCTCCTTTGGGCTTTGGGCAATAAAAGCATATATAAATATTAAATGGAATAATTGATTATTTGTAAACAGTGCTCAATCACAATATTAGAAATTTTGATATAATTATCTTAAATTCTTTAAATTAATAGAATTTAATTTCAAAAATATAGAGTTTACATTTGTTGAAATGGAAGTGGACACCAATTTTCATATTGAAAAAAGCCTTGAATCTTATGAGATATACAAGCTTATTAAAATTCAAGCACACTTTAGAGGATTTCTCACGAGGCAAAAGATAAATCCCAAGAAATTGCAAATCTTGCTTCCGTTTTTCGCATTATTCACAGATTTCGCACAATTCAGTGCATTTTTTTCAGAGCGAGTAAATCCACAAATAATCAGGTTGCTCGAAAGCGAAGGAATGTATTTTAGATACTCACAAATTTCATCTCTTGTATGAATTGGGCCAGTAGACATTGATATATTAACTATTTTTTACGGTGAAGTCAACAATGAGCTCAAGCCTCACGGCAAAGGTATTATGATTTCTAAAGATTTTATAAGCGAAGGCAAGTGATTAAATGGAAAAATGAATGGAAAAGGTAGAAAAATTGATAAGAATGGCATATATACAGGAAACTGGCGTCAAGGAATCAAAGATGGCAAAGGAATGATGCAATATTTGGATGGATCAGTATATATCGGCCAATATAAAAATAACACATGAAATGGCCTTGGACAAGTTTGGGATAAAGGATATCATACCAAAGGGTTTTATATAGATGGCAGGCCAAACGGGCAAATGAAAATTGTTACAGGTGCATATATTTTTGAAGGAAACATTGTAAATAATTTATATGAAGGGCATGGAATGAAGATATATGCAGATGGCGAAAAATATGAAGGATGATTTCATCAAGGGCTATATCATGGATTTGGCACTTTTTATCAAAAAAATGGCTGGATATATGCTGGGAATTGAGATAAAGGGAAACGCCATGGACTTGGAGAACTATCCCATGCAACCAAAGGTATATATAAAAGCAAATGGGAAAATGGTAAGAGAATTGGACAATACACATTTGATGATTTAAATAATCATATTTTGAAAGGTGAATGAAAAGAATCAATGCCAATAAATTATTTAGATGAAATTATTCCAAATCTTTTTCTGGGATCTTCAGAAGCAGCTGAAGATGAAGATTTGCTTAGAACTTTAAATATTAGCGCTATTTTAAGGGTTCTTGACAATGAAGTTGTTGCTTTAAAGCCAGGATTTATATATCACTATATAAAATTAAAGGATAATAAAACAGAAGATATTATAAGATTTAT
>CATKHM010000016.1:53483-70468 GCA_949751825.1 Blepharisma undulans
AATTGGTGGAAGCGAGCAGGAACTATTTGATGCCATATAATTTTTATTAATATGTAGCCATATCAATAATATATCAATGTTGCTATATAAAATCCTGGTAGATTCTGTTGTAAAATTTGTATACTAAATAATTACTAAAGTATGTAAGAATTATAATATAACTGTGCAAAGTTATTCTACTCTATTAAAACTTGTTGATTACCATGAGATTACTTTTATTAATTGCATTTTGCTAATCCTATACTCATTATAGACGAAATATTTATCATAATTATAGAGCAATTTATCAAAAGATTATTAAATTAATCCTAATTTTTCATATATCTAAGTTATAATTGTTTATAGCATTAGTTTTAATCAAAATTTTCAATGGAAAACAATATATTTTTGAATTTTACTATCCATTTTATTAATTTGACTCAAGTCATAAAATTGATAAATTGCTTGGATAAATAGACTGAAAACTTATTATAATTTTTATTATTGCACTATAATCTTTGTTACTGCCCTGTATTTGTAGAAATGCTATTGAAGCGTATTTAATTCTTTTAAAGAAAATTTAAATTGATCCTGCTACTTATTCAATATTTAGGTTAGTTTAAATCTCATAACTCATATGATTCTTATTTAGCTAATAATTTAGAATTTTATAAAGTTTATTTATCATCTTTATTCGTTTAAGGAAACACGAAGTATCTTTTGGAGCACTCATAGTGCTTTTCTGATAATCATTTTTATAATAATCAGAAAGCCATACTTAGTATCTATGATAATTATACTTTTATACACGTCTTTATAATTGCTATTCAAAAATTAAATTTAGTAGGCTGTGTATATTGATTTATGTATTTTTGTTTCTCTGTTTAAATTAAAGCTATTTAATAATTTAAAATAATTTTGATAAGTAAAATTCAAGAAATTTTTAATAAAACAAAATTCTTTATTTATCTCTATTCGATTTATACCATTGTATAAATTCATAATCTTTCAAATCTTTTCTTTATTTATATTTACTTATTTTAATTAATTTTATTACCCTTTGCTTCTCAGCATGATATTTCTGCAGAAATCCGAAGTATCTTTCAAAGCATCAAAAGTGACTTTTTCATATTCTTTTTTATTATAATCAAAAATTTTTGTACTGTTATTTCTGATAATTTTTCTCTTGAATGAACTTTGAGGTCTTGGCGAATTTTCTTCAATTTTAGTTTTTTCAGGTGTCATGCTTCTTCCAAATTGCCTCTTTGGTATATTACCAATTTTCGTAGCCAAATCATTGCCTTTTACTTCTGTTGTAAGAGGAGAAGCTTTCTCTTCTTCTTTAATTTTATCTTCAGCTTGGGTGAATTCTATTTTGTATTTAAATTTATCTCTTCTCTCTGCTATATGTGGAACTGTATCTTTGGTTAAATCTGAATCTACACTTCCAAACGAAGATGTTCTTGATTTTACATCAACATTTGATTTTGATTCCAAGCGATCGTATTTTTTTAAAGCTGCTATTAAATCTTCATAGCCCTTGTTATTATCATTCACTTGAGGATCTAACTGACAATTTTGTTTTTTTTTATCTAATTGATTTTCCATGAACCATAATTGTTTTCTCTCTCCAGAACAACTCCTGGGACTAGACTCTTTTGAAGATGAACTAGAAGAGTGGCTAGAAATAGATAGAGTGTATTTTACAGTTTTTGGAGCTTTATCTCTTGAGCGTCTAGCAAAACTGTCTGATTGTAAGTTTAAAAGGTCTAAATTACGCTGTGAAAGAGGCTTGGGAGAAAGTGGTGGGAGAAAGCTTGGACTAGTTGGTTGCATATAATTTTATATTTAATGGCTTAATTAGGCAGATTAGATAAGGTATTATGAAATCTGTTACAAAATTTATTTACTAAAAAACTGCCATAATATATATATTTTAATTTGCGCACCTATAAGCATCAATAATTATTTGAAATTATAGCTTAAAAGATTAAGTACTATTTATGTATTTTTATATAACGATACTTCATTAATTGTAATATTTCCTATAGACAATATTTTTATCATAATTATAATAGAGAAATTTTAGGAAATTATTTAAAGATAATTAAATTAATACTAGTTGTTTATAAATATCACAAATTATGCTAATAAGCATTAGTTTGATCGTTATATACAGATGGAGAGAAATTTAATATGATATTTTAATTCCATTTATATAAATAATCTATATGATAAACTTGATTTTCAATAATTCGAAATTTTCTTCTGGGATGATATTTAAAATATTCAACTCTTTGGTAGGCTTATTTCAAGAATCACAATATATATTCATTAGTCTATTAGGACTTGCTAAAAACATTTGATTTATAAATTTCATTATTTCATTAACATATTGGAATTTTATTAAGATTTATTACCATCTTTATTTCTCTTCATAATATGGTTAAGAAAGCCTGATGTATTTCTCAAAGCGTTCATAGTGTCTTTTTGATATTCGTTTTTATTATAATCAAAAAGACACACTCCGCTATCTCTGAAAATTTTTCTTTTATATATACTTTGGGATTTTGGTGATTTTTCTCCACATTCAACTTCTATTGGTGTTAAACTTCTTCCAAATTGCCTCTTTGGTATTTTATCTATTTTAATGAAAAAATCTTTGTTTTTCTCTTTATAAACTTCCTCTTCTTCTTTTTTTTTTTCGTCAACTTTTATGAACTCGATTTTGTATTTTTGCCTTTTGGTCAGATTTAGATTAGTTTCTGATGTAAAATTCGAAATTAAGGATTTTCTTGATTTTATGTCATAATTTGATTTATTATCCTGATGATCAATCTTTTCTAGCGCGTTTAATAAATCTTCAACGTCTTTGTTGTTATCATTTTTTGGGGATTCCAATAGTTTTTCAGAATTTTTAGGCGAATGGGTAGCAAGAAACCATAACTGTTTAGTGTCTCCACAACAACTTTTTGGAGTAGAATCTTTGGAAGAGGAATTCGAAGAATGGTTAGACATGGAGTGAGAGTACTTCAGAACTTTTGGGCTTTTTATTCTGGGGCGTATTACAAAGTTTGTTGTCCGCGAGCTTTTGAAGCCAAAATTTAGTTTTGAAAGAGGCTTTGGTGAAAGTGGAGGCAGTTTGCAGGAATTATTTGGCTGCATTTAATATTAAATAATCAATGGCTTTAATCAGGCTACTTCCACCAATAGGATAGAAAGGTATGATGGATTCTGTTGTTAATTCTATTTAATAAATAATAACCATAATATATATTAAGCTTTGCAGCATTTTCTGGGCTTAAATAATTTATCAATATTATTCTATATATATTTGTGCCGATAGTTTTATCCTAGGTCCAAATATTTTACCAAAATTAATAGGAGATTTATTGAAATGATTAAAAGGGCAGAATAAAGATTAATATTTCAATTTTACTAATAATTAATATTTTATAATAATTTTATTTTAAAATTTGCAATTGAAGAGCAATTGTCAAGTTTTTATTTAATAAATTGTTAAAAATAATCAAGTAATTTACAAATTATTGCGATTGATAATTTAGCAAATTTTTTCCTCCTAAGCCACGATGTTTTATCTTTTTGTGTTTCACATACTTATTCCCTAAGGAACAAAGATAATAAATAAGCTTTATAATATCAATTCAATTCATCAACTCCCATTGTAATATACAAAAATTTCAATAATCAAATTCTTCACCAATGAAACAGTAGTCTTTCTTATTTTACATTAAATAGCAAGTATAGCTCACTGGACAAATATAATCCATTAAAATTATTTAATCAATTATCATTTGAGGAATTTAATTATATTTATTAACATCTTTCTTTATTTCTCAGCATGATATGCTTGAGAAACGCAGAAGTATCCCTCAAAGCATCTGTGGTTATTTTTTCATACTCCTTTTTATTGAAATCAAAAATTTGCGAACTACTGGTCCTGAGAATTTTTCTCTTATATGCACTTTGAGGCTTTGGAGATATTTCATCACATTCGATTTTTGTAGGCGTTAAGCCTCCTCCAAATGGCCTTTTTGGCATTTTATCGATTTTTAGCAAGAAATCTTTATTTTTCCCTTTGGGTATTGGTGGTGAAACTTCTTCTTCTTCTTTTTTTTCGTCGATTTTAGTGAATTCTATTTTGTATTTCTGTTTATCTTTTCTTTCAGCTGCATGTGGGATAGTTTCTGACGCTACAATTGGGCCTGATCTTTCTTCTGAAGAGTCTCTTGATTTTATATCAGAATTTGATTTAGAACTCCGATGATTTAATCTTCCCAAAGTTTCCAATAAATCATCAATATCCTTATTATCATTTTTTGGAGACTCTAACAGACAATTTTGTTTTTGATTATTTTTAGGCGAATGTGTTGCCAAAAACCATAATTCTTTTGTGTCGCCAGGAAAGCTGCTGGGAGTTGAATCTTTTGAAGATGAGCTTGAAGAATAACTTGAAAACGAGCGTGCGTGTTTTACAGTTTTTGGGCTTTTTATATTAAGGCCTCTTGCACAACTAAGTGAATGCAAGTTTAAAAGTTGTAAATTTCGTTCTGAAAGAGGCTTTGGGACAAGTGGTGGTAATTTGCAGGATTTAATTGATGACATTTAAATTTTTGTTATCATGGCTTTTAATCAGATTCGTTTTTAAATAAATACCAAATAAAAGATAATAAAATTTGTTGTAAAATTAACTATATCAAATATTTTTCATAGCCATAAAAAATGCTTTTCAATATTCTGATCTTAAATAATAATTTGTAATACTTTCCTTTATAAGAACTATAGGATTTGCTTTCAGATGATATTTATTTTATATTATTTCGCCACAGCTTTATTATATAAATAAGACTTTTTAAAGATAGATTTTAAAAAATATTAAAGATTATTGAAATTAATTTAATTTTTTTTTATTCAGAAATTTATATTTTTATATTGTTGGAGAACAATTTGCTGATTGATTTACTTATTGATCCATTTTTATGAAATTATTTCAAGTGATAAAGATGAAGATGAACTAAATTACATATTGAAATAACTTGAGTTTTAAATGGCAGTTATTATAATTCTTGCAATGTTATAAAATGACTGAACGAATTTTCCCAGAGCAAGATTCTTTATCACTTAGTTTGCCAAGACCAACAACTCCAACGACTGAGCATATAAATGCGATTAATTTTGAAAAAACAAAAAATCAGCAAACTACTGGATATCCAAAATACAAGAGACCAGAAATTTTTGATGACAATGCAACTGAGATATACCCAACTCTATGAAAAAGGTACAGCCAAACTGCTACTTGCATAGGATGCAACAAAAAAATTGAAACTAAAGTTTCTAAAAAACTAGGAATAGGCGGCTTAATTGCCATTTGCTGCTGCACAGCGTTAGGAGCTTGTTGCTGAATCCCTTGCGTGATTTCTTATTTTAAAGATTCAATACACTACTGTCCCAACTGCAAATTAAGGCTTGGCTGCCGGTCTTTTATCTAATCTAATTAATTTTTTTATATTATCAGTCTTGGCCTTGAGATTTTGCCTGCTTTTAGCCTTTCCAAATATTTTTGATACGATTTTTGAGCTAATGCTTCTTTATCTTTGAATTTTACTTTATTTTTTTCATTAGGGAAAAATCTGACTGCTATTACAGACTCAAGTTTATTGTCTTTTGATTCCATTTCTACAGTTGATGATTCTACGCTTTGTTTTTTCTGAATTTTGCTAGCAGATTTTTGTCTGTTATATTCAGTACGAGAACTAAGCATAATTTTTAAGTCGTTTTTTGTTTTTAAAGAAATTTCGTTGTCTTTTTCTATCAAAGCGGCGTTCATGTCTATAAGCAGGTCATTGATGTTATCAGTGTTGATTTTTCCAAGGGTTGAGCTGTAAGTTTTTTCGCTGTTTTTGAAGCTTGATAAAGATGGGCGAGTAGAAATTAATTGAGTCTTAGTTTGTCTCGGGCCTGGAGAGTAAAGTTTATGCTTATAATGCCTAATTACATTATAAATGTCATAACATCTCTCACAGACTTTTACATTTTCATACATTTTTTGGCCATATAATTGGGAAGTCATGCAAGAATCAAAACCAAGACTTTTGATAGTTTTTTTAAGAGACTTTTTCGATAAAAAACTTTCAACTTCTAAATCTTGGATTTGACCATTAATCGGCAAAAACTTTAGCTTGGATAATATAGCTTGGCCAAGATAAATGATATAAAGCGGCATTTCATATAAAACCAATTTTGGCAAAAATCTTCTTCTTTCTTTTTGCAAATAATCCCCTGCAATCCCTAATCTCACTTTATTAGCTTCATTTTTTCCATCCCACGTATAAGCTAATCTTATAGTTTTCAGCTAAATATTTTTTACAATTTCATCATAGTTTACTTCAGGGTCAGTTTGGTCATATTTTCCTTTCAAATTATAATTACAAAAATCCCCTTGACATATCTTTTTTGACACAGATTTACTTCTTAAAATTTGAGTAGCACTTTTGCTAGTAGGTAATCTTCTCATTACAGATGCAGATCTTTCTAAGGTAAGCGAAGGTTTCAAAGAGCCTGAAACTTCATTGACTTTACATTTTCTAGTTCCCATAAACCATAAAGATCTCGTTTTATCTAAAATAAATAAAAATTCAGTCTTTTTTATCCGAAAAGATGTATTTCTATGAAGTGCTTTCATTATACTATCAGAAGAGATGTCGAGCTCTTTGCATAAATTTTTGGCTGTTAAATTGATTTTTTCGCCGTTTTTGTCTTTTTTGAGAAATCTCTTGATGTATCTTCCAGCTTCCAATTTTATTTTTACACAAATTTTGTGATCTGAATCTCCTAAGGTAGGGATTCACATCTGAATGGCATTTGGCCAGCTGATTAGCTGTTCAAGGATGGTTGTGATTAAATAAGTTTTCGTTAGAGGCAAATATGAGTTTTCATTAATAAGGTGACCAACCGTTAGTTCTTCCAAAAGTGGATCATTTTCATCAGGAAAATCATAAGGAGATAAAAAATGTTTGACGATTAGTTCTCTGCTAGCTTCTTCTGTAGCTTTTTTTACTACATTATAATTCTCATCAGTGTAAATTCATCGATACCCCGAAAGTTCTTCAGGATCAATAAAAACTGTATCCAAAATCCTTATTCTTAATTTGCAAATTGAAAGAGGTTTTCACAAGTTTTTAATCACTCATACCGAAGATTGCTCAATTTCAGTCATTAAACTCATTATTTTCTAATACTTTATGTCGCTTTAATATAAAATATGCACTCAAGAAAGAAAAGGACACAACCACCCACTCCTGAAGAGATCGCCAAAGAAAAAGCCAGACTTCAAAAAATGCAGGAACTCCACACAGCTGTGTTCGCCTCAATGGAAGCCCAGGATTTGTCAACAGAAGCCTTTGATTTGACAACAAGAGCTATTCGGACCTCATCAGATATTTATACATTTTTCAATTATCGTCGCCAAATTTTGCTTAAACTTTTTGACGAAACTCCTGAAGACCAGCTTCCTGCTTTATTGAAAAAAGAATTAGACGTATTAGGTGCTATTATAAAAGAATCTCCTAAATCATATACTTTATGGTTTCATCGACAATGGATTCTGCAAAGATGTAAAAACCTTACAGATATTATGGAAAGGGAACTGAAACTGTGTGAGTATATGCTGAATAAGGATAATAGGAATTTCCATTGTTGGGATTATAGGACTTGGTTTGTGAAATTTGTGGGGACTGAAAGTTTGCAGGAAGAGCTTTTGTTTACTGATTCTATGATTTTGAGAGATTTTTCTAATTTTAGTGCGTGGCATTATAGGACGAAGGTGGTGAAGCAGATTTATACAGGAGAAATTCCGGATGAGTTTATTAGAAGTGAATTGGGGAGATTGAAAAATGCTTATTTTACGTGTCCGATGGATCAGAGTATATGGAATTACCATAGGTGGCTTTTGAATCAAAAAGAGCCGATTATGATAACTGGGATATCCCCAAGAGTTTTTGAAGAAACTCCCAAGTATTTTATTATTGGATTTTCTCATAATATTAAAGGAATCAATGAAAATTCTATTGGAGTTTCACAAGGCTGGGAACCACTTCAAGGAACATGGGAGCCTTTGTATACACAGCCGTTTTCTTATATATGGAAATTCACCCCATCCCAGCCTGCACCTGGAGATATAGAATTCAGATTGAGCCCTATTAATACAGAATTAACTGATATTAATGGTCACAAAAAATTAACATCACTTCAATATAAATTCAAAAAAACAGAAAATAAATCAGAGTTTTCAGTTGAAGGTCAAGAAGATGCCACATTTTTCGAGAGTGAGCTCGAATCAATAGAAGAATTATTAAGGATTGAAGAAGATGATAGAGCTCAAGCTGTGCTAAGAAAAGCTCAATTGCTGGAGACCTTATCATTTATGAACTCAGAAAAAGGCAACATTGACCAAATTATTGCTAGTTATCAAGAATTAATTAGAATTGACTATAGAAGAGCTCCATTTTATAGAGAATCTTTGAGTGTGTATTCCACTATAAAAAATAAATCAGGTGAAAGCGATTCTATAGTCAGCAGAAAAATGCTCGCCAAAATCCTAGGGTTCATAGATCTTAATCATTAAGCAATCTATTAACTATACGTGTACATTAATAAAAAAAATACCAAAAGTATCGCAGCCAGCAAGAAAAGTATTTTTTTGCAATTTCCATGAGATTTTTTCTGATACTCTTCTGCTTTATTCAGCTCCAGCACAGCTTGGCCACTGTTTTCACTTGCATCGTCTACATGATTTTCTATTCTGTCCAGCACCACCCCTTGTTCTTGTACAGTTTCTGCGCAATATTTCATCATGTCATTGACCTCTTGCAAGCATTCTTCAATTTTTCCCAATTCAATCTGTCTATCCCTTAATATATCTTCATCATATACTTGGGCTTGTAGCTGGACTTGTTGTTGCATATTTTGATTAGTTACTTGTGACTCATTAAATTTGTGCATTGATTCGAGAAGCCTGGAGAATTGTTTTGAATATGTGTCGACTAAAGCTTGTCTTTCCATTTGTTCTCGTTTGGATTGTGGCTTGAGGTTTTTTAAGATATTAATAGATTCTTCTGTCTTTTTGCACTCGGATTTGAATAAGTCTACACCAGTTTGTGAATACTCACGCTGAACACGAGAAACGGCCCTTTGTAGCTCTCTCATACAAGTTTTGACGATTTCTCCTTGCTGCTGGGAGTTGCTTTCAAGAAGATAGGTCTAAGTGAAAAATACTCGTAAACCTCCTGGCTCTTTTCTTATTGACATCTTATGGGATTATTGATAAATTAGATATAAAATGGATGCAGCGTATTTTAGATATTTAAGCGGAAGTCAAGTGGATCAAATTAAATTGATGGAAATGCAGGCGGAGTATCTTCGATATTTGGCTTCATGCTATGGAGGAAATGCTCCTGTCTTTCCATATCCGATCCAGTCTCAACAAGTTTCTAATGGAAATGTTCCAAATCTTCAAATAAATACAGAAATTCAAAGCTTAAAAGAGACTGTAAACACAAAAGTCCCTACAATAGAAGAGAACTCTAAAGTTATTGAAAACAAAGAGAAATTAGCTCCAAGTTCTAGATCACAAATAGAAATGCCATCATTATCTTTGTCGAGTAAAGAATCTTCTGAAATTCCAAAAGCCAAAGAAAATAAGCAGCCTGAATTATTTGATGCAGATGAAAGCAATATTATAAGTGACAAGAAAAATATAGGAAAATTAAGCAATCGTAGATATTTACCAAATCCTGATGAAGTTCCTATCAAACCAGTCGCAAAATCATTTGAAAGCTTACTGGAAGAAGAAATAGAGAAGCTGAAAGAGCAAGAAAGCAGTATAGAAAGCGAGCAGAAGCCTAAGCATCAATTTTTGAAAAAAGGAAGCAAAATAAAACAAGTTTTGGTAACAGAAAAAAGTCATGAAGAGCAAGAAAAGAGTGAAAATTCAAATCTAGAAGAAGCTAAATCTATTGAGAAAATTGAATCTGCTGAAGAAACAAAAGTAGAAAAGTCATTGGAAGTGCAGACCATTAATCCTGATGAAATAAGCATTCTTAAAGATGAATTTTCCAGCAAAGTGAAAAATTTAGAAAAAGAAATGGACTTTTTCAAAAGAGAAAACGCTAAATTGAAGAAATTAGCAAAAGATTTGGAAGATAAAAAAAGTCTAATTGATAAAGAAATGCATGAATTTGAAGAATTTAAAAAAAGAGAAGAAATCAAGCTGGTGAAATGGAAAAACAAAGAAATGGAAAAGCTTAAAAAAGAAAAGGAAGCTATAAGTAAAGTCAATATTAAAAAAGAAAATGAAGAAATCGAAAGATTGAGAGAAACTGTGAAGAGATTAAACCAAGCTGTAAAAGATCAAGAAATTCGCCATAAAATCGAAACAGATAAACTCAAAGCACAAATTGAAAAAATTTCCAAAAAATCCCCAGAAATGAAGCCAATTTTGAAAAATAATCACAGAGTATCAAAGACTGACAGAGGCAGTTTTGCAGCGAATGAAAATATTGTTATTTCAAAGCCTTTTGCTTCTGAAAACAACTCGATAAGTGAAGAAAACTCAATTGAAAAAACTCCCAAAAACTCTTCTACAGATAGCCACATAAAAGTAATTTCATTCAGCAATGGGACCAAAAAAGAAATTCATCCTGATGGTCATTCAGTTATTTACTTCATAAATGGTGACATAAAAACTGCTTTTCCAGATGGAAAATCTATTTATTTCTTTTGTGAAGCTAATACAATCCAAACTACTTTTGCTGATGGAGTGCAAGAATTCAAGTTTCCAAATGGACAAACTGAAAAGCATTTCCAAGATGGAACAAAAGAAATCAATTTTCCTGATGGGACAATGAAATGTATTTATCCGACTGGTGAAGAAAAATCAATATTCCCTGATGGGACTATACAAAAAATTGATGCAAATGGAGATAAATTGATAACTCTGCCAGATGGAAGAAAAGAAATAATAACAGCTGGGGGAAAATGTGCAAATGTAGGGAGTGTTGAAGAATCTTTATAAAATTTAATATGTGTTTTGATAATTCATTTTTTGAAAATAAAGCGGGTTTGGTATCTTGAAAGCTATAGTAAATTTTACTAAAAATATTGATTTCTTTGTGAAATTTAGATTTAGTATCATAGGAATTTAGTTATTAACACAAAAGATTTATCCTGATTTATGCCAAAATTCAATAAAATATAAAATTTAACCCTTTGCAAAACCATTTAAACTAAATTACTTCTATCAAAAGGACAAACATCAATCCTTTTCATACATTCCCCACACACAGTATGTCCACATTTCAAGGTCTCAGTCGCTTTTTCAGCACAGCAGATTAAACACGCATTTTCAACGACTTCAATCTTATACTGCTCTTCTGCTGCTTTAAGCTCTTCATCTCTGTCTCTTTCAATTGCTTCTTTCCTTTCTCTCAATTTCTCCATTTCTTCATCAATTTCATAGATCATGGGATCGTAGTAATTTCTTATGGATTCTATTTTCTTATCTTTTTTCTGTTTTATACATTGTTCTAGTGTTACAATAGGTCCTTTTTTGGGTTTCGGAACATATGAGATCACAGGGGTATCTAATTCGAACCTCCAAGCCATTTCAAAATTATTTCATACAATTAAAATGAACAAGAAGAAAAGATTTTACAGTGTAGGAGAGCTTAAAGAGTACATCAATGATTTATTTGCAAAAGCAAAAAAATTCCATGAAATGCCTGGGTTTAGGAATAATGATGCTTGTAAAAGCTATAAACACTTGATAACTATCTGCAATTCTCTTGGAATCGTGTTCATGCAGTATGATCTTATCCAAGAATCCTTACTTTTTCTAAAAATTTCTATGGAAGTTGACAGTCTTCTTGTCAAGCACGGAAACATTTTAGAAAAATTCTGACAAGGAAGACTAGTTATGTACAATAGTTTTGCGTATTTATATCACAAAGCAAATCAAAATCAAGATTGCTTAAAAAGTCTATATGAAGGCCATAGCTTGATGGTAAGCATGAAAGATATGGGGATAAATTGTGTGCCTGATCTATTTATTTCTTCTAATTTGATGACTTTTATGTGTTTATGGAAAATAAAAAGATTTAATGAGGCTGGTAGTTATTTAGAAAAAGCTGCAAATATGATCAATAATGTGATTAAAGGAATAAAAAAGTCAAAATTATCCAGTCTAAGTGCTCAAAATTTGTATGGAATTGTTGTTATGGGAAATGCTGGACTTGTGGCTAAGCTTGATAATAACTTTGATAAAGCAGTTCATATTTGTCAAGAAGGGCTACAAGTGCTGACTAGTGACGATATTCTGGTGAGGCCACTTATTTGTGACTTAATTCAAGATTTTCATAGAGAAAAACATTCCTCTCATGATAAGGAATGACTAATTACCAAAGAATTCGAAAATATTTTATTTATCACTACATTTATACCATTTATCAGTCCAAATACACCACTAATTGACACAAATGAGCTGGAACTTGAAAAATCCAAAGCAAAAATCAGCATTTTAGGTGAAGAAATTAATACATTTATAGACTCTGATATAGAAAATATTCCAGAAACAAAGTCAACAATCCCAAAGCCATATGCAAATATTATGAATAATGTTTTGTCGAAAAGAAAAAGCCAACAAGAAGTCTTAAGACAGGCAGCAAGTACTTCTCCTGGGAGAGGAAAGATGAGGCCAAGTACAAGAGAAGGGATTAGTCGTCCATGGTGAGAAAATGAAAAATTTATTGAACAGATAGTGAAAACTGAAAGCAGAAATGATAAATCTAGGTATCCTAGTGAGCCAAGAGTAAGAAAAACTATTACGAGACCGCAATCGAAAAGAAGCAGCGAGAGCAGAAAGTTTGTACCAGGAAATTCAGAAATTTATGAAAATTCAAATAAGTTTAATTTTTTGAGCCCTCATTTGAACCCTGCTCCTATCAGGAATTTAACTGCAAAAAGAGAGAAAGACTTTGGCAAACATATTATGGTAGAATTTAGTCCTGCTAGACATAATTTAGGTGAAAATATTCCAGTTGAATTTTTGCCAGTCCCACCTATAAGAAGAAATGATCCTTATTCTATAACGTCAGGCTCTGGGTATAGCAGTGGAAGATACAATATGATTCTTGAGAGGTCAAGCCATTTGTAATTTTATTAAATCAACACATTTTTATATAAATTAATCTTAAAACTATTCAAGTTTTTTAATGGATTCTTAATAAGAAATTTTGTCTTATTAAGGTTCCTTCTTCTACAGAAATATCATCAAGCTCTCGTAGAAAAGGCTGTAAAACTGCGCTAGAAAAAGTATAAAATCCTTGTTCACTGGTAAATTCTTCTACATTATCATCTTGTTTACTAGGTGCTCAAGGGTTTCTAACAAATCTAAAAAACTGTTTTTCTCTCCAATCTGCTTTCTGAAGAGTGTAATGAATACTTTTCGATGCAAATTTTTCATATTTTCCTGTATATCTATTATAAATTAATTTTCGAATTGTTAAATGTGGATCATACATAAAATCATAAGAATTTTCATTGCTGGCATTTTCTCTTACCATAGTCAAATGAAATTCCAAAATTCCCAAAAAATAACTAGATTTAAAATAAGGCAAAACTATAGTTGACCCACTACTCGTATCTTGTTCGATCGCTAGATTTTTCTTAACCAAACTAATCCCAATATCTCTTGCAATCTCAAAACTAAGAAAAATATCATCTCATCTTAAATTTTCAGGCGTTTCAGGCAAGCTTTCTATATCCCTCATATCAAATTTCGTTTTTGGACTTTTAAAATTCCCATTCTTTTCTGGATATTTTATTTGAAATCACCTATTTTTCACTTGGCTTGGATATGCAATATACCCCACCTCTCCTGACGCATTTTCATTAATCATTATAAAAATCAATAGAAACCTTAATTATTTTCTTTATTTTTTACACTTGGCTTGGTGGCGCGGCTTCTCGAGCTGGCTGTTCTTTTTCTTCAGTCTTTTCTCCTTCTTCAATCAGTCTATTTTTCATCTACGTGGATTTTACGCTAAAAGAAAACACAATATACATGATTCCCAATATGATATTTGCTATAGAAATTAAAAGCTGATACCACTCTGAATATGAAAAAGAAATCGTCCCCATGCTATATAGAACTTACAATATAAAATAAAGTCCTTTTCCAAAGTATTTTTTGAGGAATGAGAAATATTTCGTTATGTGTGGGATTGGAAATTCGCCTAAAATCGCTAGAATGCCGAACAGAATATAATATAACGCCATTATAAATTGAATGAATGTTCCAATGTCGCCAAAGTAGACATAAACCATAATACCAAGAATCATCATCCCTAGCCCACACAGTATGCTAAATATTTTCATCATCAGAGTGAACCTTTTATCATCTAGTGATTGCCCTACCATTTTATTATGATTATAAGTCCAGTTTTTGTAAAACCCAAGACAAGTCAGAATAATTCCAAATTTTGAATATCTTTGGGTTTTGCTTTATAAAGCTTGAGATAAGTTTTTGTACAGAATAAAAGCAATATAATAATAGTATTATTAATTTAGCCCCAATTTTATATGAATAGATAAATACTCACATAGTTTAATTTAAAATGATAAAGAAAATCAAAATATAAATGTATGAAAATAATCAAATTTTTCAATTTCTTTTTACGTTTCTTTTATGCTACTTACTAGACAATTAATAAATATATTCATAAATATGCTTATATTTAATAATTTCTTTTAATTCAAGCAGAGATCAGTTCATGATTTGCATAAAAAACTTCATGCTTACAAATAATAAAATGGAATATGAAAGATCTCTATTCAGGATCTACGACATAGCTCTCAACAACCCAAGATTTATCCTCTTTATCAAGATCTTTACAATATTTTGCATTTCCTTATCAATTTTCAATTTCACGCTTTTCCTGATTTTCCATTGTCTTTTCATAAACAATGGGGATACCTTAGCCAATTCTTTTTCTTCTCAGCTTCTTTCAGGATGTGGAATTTATCAATCTCCTGAGCTTAACCTGACTCTACCTCTTGATGATGAATGTCTCTACATCAATAATTCTACTGTACTTTTGCCTGAAGATATTTATCATATTTCAGTCAATTCTTTGACATATGAATTTTCTATGATGACAGAGTCTTTATATTTCTCTGAAGAAATAGTCAAAAGAAAAAATTTTCAAGTCCATAACATTACTGTCAATGATTTGGTGCCTGATTATTTATGAGTAATTTCGCTTGGAGTGAATGAAATTGATACTGTGATGATTAATCAATTGAAAACTGTGTTCCATAGCAATGGGATGCTGAGAAATTTAAACACAAAAGAAATCTGGATTTGGACCGAAAGCCAAATAAAAGAAAAAGAAAATTTAGGATTTTTCGGGAAATTAAGTAATTTAGGAAAAGCTCTCTTTTGATTTACTATAGTCTCACTCACCACTGGACTTACATGCAGATTTGCTATAATTGGGTCATCAGCTTTATTACTAGCAATCGTATCTCTCCCATGCATAAACCGAATTCACCCACAATGCTCACATATTGCTTATTTATCTTTTCCATGAATAGGTGAGCCTGCTTATGCTCTATCTCAAGCTCGTAAAAGTACTTTCAAACTTGTATTCTCCTTCTTTTTAATGCTTTTTATCCTCTACATGATGTATGTTTGTACCTCAATTCTCTGAACTTTCTATTTATTTGAAAATTGCTTTCCTCAAGACATCGACGAAAGATTTTACAATTTAATTTCTTTAATTGAATTTTTTTCACTGATTTTCACAAGAACAAAAAAATCTGTACTTTTTTACCCAAGATTTATATCATTTTTCCTCATTTCTTTCCTTCTATACAGATATAACTATTTTTATGGATTTTTGAATTTAGCCTTTGCGACTGTTTCATCACTGTGTTTTGGGATAATGGGAATTATGATAATGAGATGGGAAGCCCCAACAATAAATGAGGGTCCCAGCTTTGCAAGTCCTAGGCTTGTTTATCAAATGGTTTTTAATGAAAGAAGAACTGGACTGGCTGATTTGTGGAGCATGTTTTATCCAGTGGAAGGAAGAGGGTATTTTAGTGATAGAGAAATGGAAAGGATTTTTCCGCAACAAAATGTTTAATTAATAATCAAATAAATTAGTAGAGAGAAAAATGGATAAATAATTATAGTTATGAAAGCTATAAAAAAGATTTCTTCAAGGTGATTTGCTGGAAAAGATTCTAGCAATGAGATTATTATTTATTGTGATGAAAATAATAATAAACTAGGAGAATGCACTAGAAAATATATGAGAGAAAACCATTTGAGATTTAGAAAATCATTTGTGTTTGTTAAGAACAAAGAGTAAATATAATATAGAAACTTATTTTATGTTCAAAAAAGAGTAAAATCTGCTATTGTTTATCCTGGATTTTATGATCCAGCTCCAGGAGGAGTTGTTTTGGCTTCTGATGTTAGTGATGAGCATTGTGCGAAAAGAGAATTAGAAGAAGAAATGGGGATGAAAGTTGATGAAATAGATTTTTTAATGAATTATCTATATAAAGGTCAATGAGAGTACTGATGTGCAACGTTTTCTGCTCAATGAGATGGACAAATTTTATTAGATCCTGATGAAGTTGAAAGCGTCGAAATAATGAGTCTTGAAGAAATTTTGCAAAGAGAAAAAATCGAAAAATTCACTCCAGACAGCATGAAACTTTTGCATGAGCTAATAAAGAGAAATTTAATCAAAGGATAATAAATATCATTAATAATATGTTTTATAAATTACAGCATAATAAAATAATTGAACCTAATCTATTTCATATATGTGCTCTATATTCAACCTTGATTGCGAATTATAAGGATTAGCCTATAGTAAAATTCATATGGTGAATTTTGATTGAAAAATTCCAGTATA
>CATKHM010000016.1:70568-94719 GCA_949751825.1 Blepharisma undulans
TACGTAAGCTTTCCTCAAGACATTGATCAAAGATTTTACAATTTAATTTTTTTAATAGAACTTTTTTACTTATTTCACAGACAAAAATCTTTGCTTTTTCACTCAAGAATTATATCATTTCCTATATAAATATAACTTTTTTTATGAAATTTTGAATTAGCCTTTGCCACAGTATTATAACTGTGTTTTGAAATAATGGGAATCATGATAATGAGATGGGGAAGCCCCAACAATAAATGATGATCCAAGCTTTGCAAGCTCTAGGTTTGTTTATCCAAATGGCTTTTAATAAAAGAAGAACTGAATTGGCTGATTTTCTAGAGCATGTTTTGTCCGATGGAAGGAAGAAAACATATTTTAGCAATAGAGAAATGGGAAGAAATTTTAATCGTAAAATGTTTTATTAATAACCAAATAAAAAAGAAAATGAAAAACGGATATAAATTAACTTAAATTGCGAGTATGAAACGGATATATAATATAGCTATGAAAGCTATACAAAGGATTTCTTCAAGGTGATTTTCAGGCATAAAAGATTCAAACAATGAGATTGCTATTTATTGTGATGAAAACAATAATAAACAAGGAGAATGTACTAGAAAAATTATTAGAGAAAATCGCTTAAGATTCAGAAGATCATTTGTGTTTGTAAGAAATAAAGAGTAAATTTAATATAGGAATTTATTTTATGTTCAAAAAAGAGTAAAATCTGCAATTGTTTATCCTGAATTTTATGATCCAGCTCCAGGAGGAGTTGTTTTGGCTTCTGATGTTAATGATGAGCATTGTGCAAAAAGAGAATTAGAAGAAGAAATGGGGATGAAAATTAATAAAATAGATTTTTTAATGAATTTTCTATATAAAGGCCAATGAGAGTATTGATGTGCAATATTTTTTGCTCAATGAGATGGACAAATTTTATTAGATCCTGATGAAGTTGAAAGCGTCGAAATGATGAGTCTTGAAGAAATTTTGCGAAGAGAAAAAACTGAAAAATTCAATCCAGATAGCATGAAACTTTTACATAAGTTAATAGAAAAAAAATTAATTTAAGAATAAAAATATCATACAGTTTATATTAATAATATTGTTATTTATAGATTATATTTTATATAAAAGAATTTGAACCTGATCTGCTTCTTATATGTGTTCTATTTAACCTTGTTTGCGAATTATTACTACGCTTAGCTAATCTTGAAATTTTAGGTAAAAACTCATTGATTTTTTGAGTTGAGATTGCTATAATTGGAGGGGTTTTCTTGAGAATTGATTTTGAGGTAATATTCTGGATGCTGAAAGACTTCGATAATTTTTTATTTTGTCTTTTTACCTGCGAAGAAAATAATAAAATTTTTGAATCTAGAATAGGAGCTCTTGATACATCTTCTGTAATTACAGCACATTCAAGAAACGTTTCAGCTCATATTTTGTCTATTTCATCTTTTAAATATATGATTTCAATATTAACTACGCTGCAATTTCGGTTTTTTTCAATAGCATGAATTATGTTTACTGTATATATCATAAACACCTTTTCTTGTTCTATGTCATCCAATGGCTGCTTTGTATTATTTGAAAGCTTGTAAGGATAAGAATTATAATGATTTTCTGTATATTCAAGTCGATGTGTAAATAAGGATTTTTTTCCTTCCCGATAACCTTGAATTGCTGTATATCGAGAAATTTCTGAAGTAATTTCATATAGGAAAAAAGTTTCATTAAGCATTATTGGCAATTGATTCGGCTCAAAAGCTTTTGAGAAATCAATAAATCTCGGGAATCTTGAAAGCTGGTGAAATTTCCTGAAAATGGAGAGAATAATTTGTTCTGAAATTTGCGAAAGACCATAATGCATAATCCTACCATTAGTGTCTGTATATATGATTTTAAACGGCATACTATCACGTAGAAGTAGCAACGGAGGGATATTTATGCAAGAAACCAAATCAGGATTTCTCGAATACAAAGAGTCAAATGCCCATGTCCAAGGCTTCTGTTCCATTATTTAAAATTAAATAAGGTTTTCCAAAAAACACTAATCTTATAAATTAATTGATAATTTTATTTACAAACTTCTTGAAATTTGTTCAGTTCCTTCAATAATCAATCTTTTTAAATCAAGTAAATCTCTTGCTTTATAATAAATCGGCTGATAATCTGAAAGCACAAATTCTCTTTCCAAAATTTCATTTAAATTTCAATCTCTAATCAAATTTTTGTTTTCCACTACATATTGGAATTCTGAAGAAGAGCCTAAATAGCCTGAGCCAAGAAAGCTATCTCCTAGAACTCCAAATTCAACAGCATAAAAGTAAATTTTTGATAATTTTTCGATAACCTCATCGCTTGCTCCAAGAGACTTTTTCCCTATGGTTTCGTTTAATTGAGCGAAATCTTCGTTTGCGAACATAGGGACATGGCCCATGAATTCATGCACGACATCAGGCTCTGGGGTATAGAAAGGTACTGATTTGTGCCTTATGTATCGAGTACAAAAAAATACTCTATAAGCAAGCCCATATAAAAATGACCTTGGATTTATCATTCCTCCAACTGGAACTAATTTGAATTTTGATTTTGCAAAAATAAATTTGTTTACTTCTGAAAATTGAGGAATTTTTAGAGGAGAATATATATTCAAATCTTCCAGCTCTTTAAGTATTTCTCTGTGCTCTTTGCAAGCATATTTATGATGCAGATCTCTTAATCTGGTATAAAGCATAGTTCAAGTTTCTTTTGCGTCCTTTGGGTAATTGACATCGGGTGGATCAATTTTTACTGATCCAGGATAACTTCTGACTTCTCGGCACCAAGACATGTATTTTTCGTCATCATATCCAGGATACGAATTTCCAAGTTTTCCTACAAAATCTATGCAAGTTTTATCCACAAGATCAAGCTCGTCTTCGACCTTTGGAAACCAAATTTCTGATTGAACTGATCCAAATTCTCTTGATTTTCTCTTTGTTATCGATAATACTTGTAAGAGTGGTTTTCTGAGAAATGAAGTAGAAATCATTGGCGAGTATTAATAGAATAATAGCTAAATTTTAATTAAGAATAATGAGAAATGATAATAAGTTTATTGACTGTAAAAGTTGTCGCTGGAATATGGTATTATATCCACATTTTTATAGTTGAAAAATAATTCTCATTGAGATATTAATATTTCCACTTCTATATCAAACAAAAATAACTAATATCAATTAAATAAAATTTTATATTGACTTCATAAGACTATTTCTGCTTTATATTTAAAATATATTTTTGAGTTTAAAAATATCATTAAATAAGAAAATTGTTATGTAACTCTCATAAAATCAATAATATTTCTGTGTCTAATTAAAGTGTTTAATTTTAATAATTTCATTTATAAAAGAATTGCATAATAACTCTATTTTAGCTTTTATTAAACTATGAAATAAAGGTTTTTTAATATTTGCAAGATTTATTTGATAAGCTTATGTGATCAATTTAAAGTAGATATTAATATATCGTAAGAAATTCTGCAATTTTTATATAAATATAAAATCATTTGAGATCTTTTTGCAATATAATCTTCTTGCTTAAGTAGATTTTTCTCTTAAAGTTTGCAAAAGTGATTATTATGATATCATCATCTGAATATAAATTAAATGGGAGACTCAGCTCGTATTCTTCAAAGCCTTAAAAGCAAATCTATTGACATTCGCCTTACATCCCTAACGAAATTAGTTGAACAAATTGAAGACACTCAAGATATATCTGCAGAATTAATCACAGGTTTAAAAAAAATCGTCACATCAAGTGATACAATTGAAAAAGCAACAGGTCTTTCAACTCTCATAAGTATTTGCTCAGTAACTAACGAAACAAATTTAAATAATCTTGCATTTCATTTCTTGCAACTTGTTTCACTTAAAAACATCCTCTCCAAAGAAGACGAAATAATTAATTTGGCAAGCCAAGCTTTAGGCGAACTTGTAAGCTCTCCATCTACAACCACTTTTGAGCTAGCTGATGAAGAATTTCGATATGCCCTCAACACTTTAAAAGTCGACACAAGCAAAGATGGTTTCCCTCGTTATGCAGCTTGTTGTGAAATTAAAGCAATTGCCCAAAAATTGCCTATGCTTTTTGCTGTTTATTTAGGTGAATTTTTAGGATCCATGTGGAATGCAGTTCGAGATCAAAAAGATTATATAAGAGAAATAGGTGTCTTAACCTTTGCATTAAGTCTAAAGCAAATAGAATCCAGAGAAGATTTATTTGAAAAGGTTTTAGTTGAGTGCCTGAGAGGCATAACTCCAGACAGCCCAGCAGCTACTGTTCATGGATCTATTTTGACTCTTCACCAAATGGTTGAAAAAGCTGAAAAATTGATTTTTCCAAAATTCAGAGAAGCTTGTGAAGCAATTATGAAAATAAAAGACCATAAAAATCTTATTGTAAAACAAGCTGTTATTGATATAATTCCAGTGCTTACCAATTTTATATTGAATCATGCACATAGTGAAATGGAATATGCTTTGGTTTTTCTTGAGTATATTTTTAAAGCTGTGGGGAATATTGGAAAAGAAAATAAAGGAGAAGTGTTAAGTATATTAGGAAAAATGACGATGCTGCTGGGGAAACATATTTTAGGATCTATGCAGCAGATAGTAGGATTAGTAAATCATGAACTTAAAAAAAAGCCAATTTTGTCTGGAGTTTTTGATATATTAAAAGGTGTTACTAGGACATTAGGTCCAAAACTCGTTGATCATTTCGAGCTAAATTTATTGATATCTAACGTTTTCAGTAGTGATGTCGAACTCAACGTAAACTTGCTTGATTTCTTAAGCGAGTTAGCTATTGCTGTATTAAAATCCCCAGACCATAAAACTAAGACTATTGTATATACAATATGTGATAGACTATTGGGAATGATTTTTACGATATTAAACCAAAGAGTAGAAAAAAATTATACACTTCCTAGAAATGAAATGTCTTCTATCACCTCTGCGAATTCTGAGTTTAATTTTTCTGAAGCTTTTCTTACACCAATACAGCAACTATTTGCTCCTGCTAATAGTATTCATATGAATAATATCTGCTACGAATGTGAAGACCATAAATCCAAAATTTCTGTTGTTTTAGCTCTTTTTGCTTTATCTAACTTTGATTTTCATAATACCTTTTCATTAGGATTTTTAGTGCAATCCTGTGTTCTTCCTTACTTGGAAAGCCCATGCACAATTATCAGACAATATGCAGTTATAACTACCTGTGCTCTCACAAAATGTCCAAAAGCTATAAATTTAGGTGGAGTTCTTCGTAATGAATTATATAATACAGTGGAACGCTTATTAAATGTAGCATTGACAGATCAAAGCGACTTAGTCCGCTGCACACTTTTTAAGCACTTAAAAGAGGATTTTTTCCAATTTTTAGCATTAGAAAGCAATTTATCAAAATTAATGATTGCAGTAAATGATAAAAGTATCCAAGTAAGGGTTGTCTGTGTGAAGCTTTTGGGAAAACTGGTAGGATATAATAGTTCTTTTATTTTACCTTGCTTGACACAGCTATTGAGCCAATATTTAAATGAGTTGCAAGTATCTGGAAGAATGAAACAGCAACAAGATGCTGCAGTTCTGCTAAGGGCTTTGATAAAAAATACACGCCAGTTGTTATCACCAAATCTAGCTAATATTATTGATATCTATATACAGATTCTTAAAAATTCGCAGCATGCACCATTAGTTTATCAAGCTTTACGAGGAATTTCTGCATGTGCAGAAGTCTGCAAACAACAACTAAGACCTTTTTTCAATGTAATTTACCCTTGCTTAATAGATAACATAAAAGATACCACAACATTGAAAAGAAAAGGAGCTTTAATTGCAATTTCTGACGTAGTGACTTATTCTACAAGAGCTATAGAGCCGTATTTGAAATTTGAATCTTTATTGGAAACTTTGCTTGAAGTAATAAAAACAGAAGAAAGAATAGAAATAAGAAAACTCGCAGAAAAAGCACTAGGGAAGCTTGGGGCTCTTGATCCAGTGAAATATAAAGAATTAGAAAAAAGGACACATTCTGGGCTGAAATCACACAAAAATAATCCAGTAGAGAAGCATTTAAGAGAACTCCACCAGAAATCGTTAGAATTGACACCTTCACACAATATTTATTATCCATTAGTCGCTTTAAAAGCTTTAATGAGCATTTTGTATGGGATAAGCGCTTTAAATCATGAGCACATTGAGCAGATTTTGCAAGCAAGTTATAACATTTTTAGATGCTATACCAGACAAATAAGCTCTTTATTAGAAAATATTATTCCAATCTTGGTTCATGTGAGTAAACAAGTAGAAAGCCCTTCAAAAGAGCGATTTATCAGCACTTTCAGAAAAATCACATCAGTCGTAGGCGATGATATCAACGATTGCGTTTTGGAAATAACCAAAGTCATTGACTTATCGGTCTCCTCTCCAAGTCTTCTTCATGAAATGCTTGAATTATTGAGAGAGCTTGCTAGTCATTCTTGCTATGAAACCATGACTTCTTTTCCTTTATTGCTAAACAACTGTATCAATATTCTCAACACTTCAGCAGACGAGCAGCTTATTGTAAAAACTCTCAGCTTTTTTGAATGCCTTAGAGGTAAAATAGACCAGTATTTATACATAACAATTCCTGCACTCTTAAAACTCGTCCAAGACCACCCAAGTGCCAAAATAAGAAAACACGCCATAAAAGTTATAGCCGAGTTATGCGACAAAGGAACTCATCCCCACATAGTAGACTATATTTCTTTTATAATTGACGGACTATTAAACGTCGTAAGAACAGACAGCAACGAAGTTATCCCTGATATTTTTGATGCTTTTACAGGCTTAGTTGCTTCTTTAGGTTCTTTATTTGCAGTTTATATCCCTGCTGTACAAAGACTTATGATGAGCAAAAAAATCTCCCATAAAAGATATGAGAATGCTGTCCAAGATTTAATAGCAGGAAGCGATCAAATAGAAAACCCTTTCAGAAGGCCACGCATGTCAGTTATGTCAGAACCAAACGAAAGATCGTCAACTATAAGTGAAGGCCGCGAAATTCGTGCCACTACTACATTTGGGCCTTATAAACATGAAGTCAATGTTTCCCAGCTTTTAAATGTATGTGAAACTTATGATCGCCATACAAAGGAAGAATGAAAAGACTGGATGAGAAGATTTTCTAATGAATTGCTGAAGCAAGCACCTGCACCAGCATTGAGAGAGTGTCAGGTTATTGAAGAATACCCAAATTCTTTGGAACTGTTTAATGCGGCATTTGTGTCTTGCTGGAGCGATTTGTATGATGAGGATAAAAACATGATGATAAAAAATTTGGAAAATGCTTTTGATTCTCAGACGATTCCTACAGAGGTTTTGCAGGTTTTGTTGAATTTGGCGGAGTTTATGGAGCATGATGATCATAAATTATTTGATGCGAGAACGTTAGGGAAGCTAGCGTATAAATGTAAAGCGTATGCAAAAGCTTTGCATTATAAAGAAGTGGAGTTTTATACTTCAGCACCACATACAGAAATTATTGAAAATTTAATAGCTTTGAATAATTTGTTGCACCAGCATGAGGCAGCGTATGGTATAAGAGTTTTTGCTAAGAGAAAAGGATGGGAAAATTTAAATCAAGCGCTTTTCCAAGAATTTCACAGATGGCAAGACGCAGAAGATTTACATGAATTAATCAACGAAAAATTAATTACAGATCCAGACCAAGCAAATTCTGAAGAAACGACTGTCATTAGAATGAAGTGTCTTAAAGCACTCTCTGATTGGGGTAAACTAATGTCACTTGGAGAAATCAAATGAAACTCTATTGGCAACAACGAAAATTTCAAAAAAGAAGTAGCAAGCTATGCAGCAGCCGCTGCTTGGAATCTCGGGAAGTGGGAAGAATTAGAAAAATACACAAAGGAAATGGACCAAAATATTTTTGAACAAAATTTTTACCGTGCAATTTTATCAATTCACGATAACAATTTATCCCAAAGTAAAAAAATCCTTGACAAAGCTTGGGATATCGTCGACGCCAAACTCCCAGGACTTTTAAGAGAAAGCTATATCAGAGCCTACCCAGTTGTAATAGAAACCCAACAGTTATGTGACTTAGAAGAAGTTATTCATTATAAAGGATATGAAGAAACTGCTGAAAAAAGAGATGAAATTTTACAGCTATGGAACTGTAGATTGGCTGGATGCCAACCTTCTATTGATATATGGGAAAAATTCTTTTCTTTCAGGCCATTATTAGTATGCCCAGAAGAAGATTTAGACACCTGGATACAATTTGCTGAATTGTGTATGAAAAATGGCCAAATGAGACTGGCTGGCGATACTTTAGAAACTTTATTGTTAAGAGCTGTTAGTGATCCTAGAGCTGGAAATTCTAGTAAAATTTATTATGAAATCACGGGAAATGAAGAACTGCACCCAGCTTCTGTATGTTTTGTGTATCTAAAATATTTATATTCACAAGGGCCAAAGCATAAATCTTTGGAATATTTGCATCATTTTGTAGAAGAGCAAGAAACTATGAAAGCTAATGGGACTGCTTTGTGCAAATATTATTTGCAGCTTGCAAAATGGCAAAAAGATTGTTATGCTGAAGGATTTTCCCAAGAAAATATGGATAAGGTGTTGAGGAGTATAAAAACAGCGACACAGTATGATATGAAATCATATAAAGCCTGGCATAAATGGGGGATTATGAATTTCTCAGTTCTAAGCCATTTTGAAAGGCCATCAAGAGGAGAAGTAATTAGCAAAGAAACAATGGATCCATATATAAATAGTGCACTTGAAGGCTTTATTCACTCTATAGAAATGGAATACAGCTTAACAGCCAGCCACAAATTACAAAATTTATTGAGATTGATCACACTTTGGTTTAAATATGGAAACCAAGAAAAAGTTTCTGAAAAATTAAAATCTAGCTTTGACTTATTAAATGTAGAAGTTTGGCTGCAAGTAATTCCACAAATTATTGCCAGAGCTTCAACACCTGACCCTGTATTGAGAGGTTTAATTGTGGATTTGCTGAAAAAAATAGCAAAATATCACCCTCATGCTTTGCTGTATGCCTTGACTATGGCTATAAGAACTACAAGTGAAGAGAGAATCCAAGTGGCGAATTTAGTATTAAATGTCATGAGAGAGTATCATCAAACTATTGTTGGAGATACTTTGCTTGTTGCTGACGAGCTAATCCGATGCTCTGTCTTATGGAAAGAAGCCTGACATGAAGCTATTTCTGATGCATCTCAACTCTATTTTGGTAGCAAAGATATCAATGGGATGATCTCTCTTCTAAAACCTCTTCACGAAGTACTTAATCAAGGTCCAAAAACTATGAATGAAGTCGGCTTCTACCAAGCGTTTTCTGCTGATCTCTCTGAAGCAGAATTTTGGCTAACTCGCTATGAAGAAACCAAAAAAGAAATAAATCTCCAGCAAGCCTGAAACATTTATTATTCTGTCTATTTGAAACTTCATCGTGTGAATATGAAAGAAGTTGAAATAGAGAACGTTTCCCCAAGGCTTTCTGAAGCTAGAAACTTGAATGCTGCTATCCCAGGAATTTACAGAAGTGACAAGCCAGTTATAACAATACAAAAATTCGAAAAAACCCTCAGAGTTTTCCCTACAAAGCAGCATCCACGCAGACTATCTATGATAGGAGGAAACGGCAAAGAGTATCAATTTCTGCTAAAAGGACATGAAGATATTAGACAAGATGAAAGAGCTATGCAGCTGTTTGGACTTGTAAATGACTTATTGTCAGCAGATAGAAGAACCAATGGAAAAGATTTGATGATTAGAAGATATGCAGTCGTCCCATTAAGTCCTACCTGTGGGCTTATTGGATGGGTGCATGGCTGTGATACTTTAAATCAATTAATCCAAGATTATCGCCAAAGAAAAAGAATAGAAACTTACGTTGAAAGAGACTTAATAAAAGGAATGTACACAAAATACGAGCAGCTGCCATTAATCAATAAAATCGAAATTTTTGAATATGCCATGTCACAAACAAAAGGAGAAGATCTACAAAAAATATTATGGTCAAAATCTCCAACAAGTGAAATTTGGCTTGAAAGAAGGACAAATTATACGAGATCTCTTGCCACTATGTCAATGGTAGGGTATATTTTGGGGCTAGGAGACAGACATCCTTCTAATATTATGCTGGACAGATACACAGGAAAAATCGTACATATTGATTTTGGGGACTGTTTTGAAGTAGCTATGAAAAGAGAAAGATGCCCTGAATTAGTACCGTTTAGACTTACAAGAATGCTTGTAAACGCTATGGAAATTTCAGGAATAGAAGGAAACTTTAGAAATACTTGTGAACAAGTAATGACTGTTTTGAGGCAAAACAGAGACTCTCTTATGGCTATGCTTGAAGTCTTTTTATACGAGCCATTAGTAAGCTGGCGAATTATTGCTCAAGAAAAAGCCAGACCTAGCCATGCTGAAGAAGGAGATGTAGTTAATGCTTCGATGCCTGATGAAAAAGATTTACAAAGAAACATCAGCGGAGAGCTAGAAATGACTGATTTATTGAATGAAAAAGCAATAGAAGTTATAGACAGAGTGTTAGAAAAATTAACTGGAAATGACTTTTCTGACTCAAAAGAATTGTCAATTCAAGACCAAGTAGACAGACTTATAAAAGAAGCAAGATCGATTAAGAATTTATCACAGAGTTATATAGGATGGTGCCCATTCTGGTAATAGATAAATTATTTAAATTCAAAATAATTGCTGTTATATGGACTGTACTCTTGGTGGCATCATAAGGTGCACAAGTACGTAGAAGATTAAAATTAACGATACATGAACTAAGTGCAATTGTTTCTAATTGTCCCAATTAAAGAGCAAGCATATTAACGATATCTATGAGCTGGTGACGATCTTTCATCTGACTTTGGACTGCTTCTTCTTGGGTTTTCTCTTCTGTACTCATCTTTATCACGATAATTGTCCCTTTCACGGTCTCTATAGCTGTCTCTATAGTTATCTCTGTGGTTTTCTCTATAGTTGTCTCTGTCTCTTTCTCTATAAGAGTTTCTGTCTCTATAGTTAGTTCTGTCTCTTTCGCGGTATCTGTCACTGTCTCTGTCTCTATAAGGGCTTCTTCTTGGACCGTTACTGGCATACTTACCTGGTGTCGATTTATGGCCACTTGATCTTTTGGCTTTTTCGACTCTCAACTCGCGGCCATCAACTGATTTATTATTCATTTCTTTTATAGCTTCTTCAGCGTTATCTATGTTTTCAAAAGAAACAAATCCAAAACCACGAGATTTATTGGTTTTTTGATCTTTCACAATTTTACATTGGGTGATCTTTCCGAATTTGGAAAAAGCCTCTTCTAAGTCACTTTCACGGGTGTTATAGCTGATATTTGTGACGTAAAGGTTTTTCCCTGAGTCATTGTTGTCAGGGCTGCGAGAGCGGCTTCTTTCCTCCTCCATTTCCAAATTATTATAATCATGACAGAAAATTGAATGAAATGGTGGTTGGATAATAGAATTTTGCCCTTGAATAAATAGAAATGATAAGGGAATTATTTGAGCAAGATACCTTTGAAGAGCAATTTGAAATAATTGACGTGGAATTGTGTGGAGAAAAATTCAAGATAAGAGAATTTAATTTTCATCCACTTAATGCGAATAAAGTTTGGCCTGGAAACACAATTTTTGCTGGATGGCTGCTGGGAAATTTAGAAGAATTAAGAAATAAAAAAGTTTTAGAGCTGGGTGCTGGGAGCGGAATTTTAAGTATTTTTTTAGCAAAGCATGGGATTAATATCACCACAAGCGACTATAATGACCCAGAAATTCCTGTAAATATTGCGTTTAATTGCAATTTGAATGGGATTTCAGTGATTCCTCATATAGCTCATTCTTGAGGAGAAAATATTGAGTTTGCAAATGATTTTGATATAGTGGTTGCTTCAGATATTTTGCTGTATGTCAAGCAGTATGGGAATCTTATAGAGACTCTCAAAAAATTACTTGAAAAGCCACAATCAAAGTTTTGGCTGAGCAATAGGAGAAGAATTGAAACAGAATCATTATTTTTGGATATGTGTATAGAAAATGGGTTGATCGTACAAAATATAGGGCCGAAAGTATTTGAAATTAAATTAAATTAATTCACAAAGCAAATTTTAATAATTTGATCATTTTTGGAATAATGAGAAAAAGAGGGTTATCATATTTTATTGCTACTTTTAAAAAGGCAAGTCTTATAAATAAATCTAAATGTGAATTTTATATTTTATGCTAAAGAATTAATGTCTATGACAAAATTCTCTTAAAATATTGTTGAAAATTTTATTTTCTATACTAATTTAATTAATTTTAACAATTTCTTCAAAGGATTGCAAAAAAATTATATATATGAATACTATTGATTTTTTCAAAATTAAAAATATTTGATTTATATAGCCATAATGTATTTTAAATATTGATATTATCTAATACTCCATAAAAATAAGAAAAATTCAAATAGAAATTTCCATCTGATAAGTTATAAAATGTCAAAGATACAAAGAAAAGACTAGTAAGCTCTATTTAGCGACTATTTATTCAAACTCGTGCTAGTAGGAGACTCAGGTGTAGGTAAATCATGCTTATTATTGCGTTTTGCTGATGACACATTTTCAACAAGCTACATCAGTACAATTGGGGTAGATTTCAGATTCAAAACACTTTCAGTAGACAATACAATTGTCAAGCTTCAAATATGAGACACAGCTGGACAAGAAAGATTCAGAACAATAACAAGTGCTTATTATCGAGGTGCTGATGCCATAATGGTTGTCTTCGATAAAACCAGCAGAGAAAGTTTTGATCATGTAAAAGACTGGCTTGACGAAATCAACAGATTTTCTGAAGGCTCCGTTCGCCTTCTCCTTGGCAATAAATTCGACCGACAAGATAGTATACAAGTAAGCGAAGATATGGGTAAACGATTTGCAGAATCCCATGGCATGAAATATTTGGAAACAAGTGCTCTCAGCTCACATCAAGTCCATGAAGCTTTTTTGCTTGCAACTAAGGATCTTATAGGGAAAAAATCAAAAACTGTGACGAAAGGAAAAAGACTAGATGAGCTGAAAAACAAGAAAAAATCTAAATGTTGTTAATAGAACTCAATTATTATAAGATTTATGTAATATAACCATTTGAGTTATTTATTGAAGAATCTGTGAGTGCTCATGTCTGGGCTCCTCAACAGTCTGGAAATGTGTATTTATCTTCCGAGTGACTTGTATCAACCAGCGGGCATCTGCTTAACTTTTTAAGTAGAGTCTTCTCCCAGGCCTGCAAATTACTTTCACTGTTGACAGTCGAATTTAAATTTTTTCCAAATTTTTCTTTTATTTTACATTTCAAATCATTTCTCGTCAAATTTCCGTAGGTGCTTAATGCCCAAATTATGTGTTCGTTCATTGAGTTATTTGTAATTTTTGTGTTTTTAGTGCCATTTTTCAATGAGTAGAATCCGGGAATTTTTTTGAAGCTGGTGCATAGGATTTGTTTAACGCTTCTTTTCCACCTGCACTCTTTTTTGTCCTCATTTGATTCACTCGATACGTAGCTAGTATATATCTTTTCAATTGTTTGTATAATTTCTTCTTTGGTTCCTATGTTATTTGGAAGCGCTTTTAATGCTTCATTGATCATGTGATTTATAGTTGGTTTTGTTGATTTTGTGCGTTTTGTAGGTTCTGCTTTATGATGAAGTCCATGCTTCATAAGCTGGGCAGCTTTTGTTCTTAAACTGCACATGCTTCTTCCCATTTGAAAAGCCAATTGATTTCAGGCTTCATTAGGGATTTTTGAAGATGGATATGATGTATTGATGAAATTAAATAGTTGCTCTTCTTCAGTTTTAGTCCAAAGCTGTCGTTTGCGGGCTTCTGAAGTAACAGAAGAGCTATCAGAGTCTGCAAACAATTTATCAATATTGAAGTTGTCAGGATCCTCAACCAATGAAGGAAGATCCATTTTCTCCATGAAGCTTCGCTTACGAGGAGCTGGCTGAGGTTTAAAAAGCTTGTCTAAGTTCATAGGTTCTTCATTGGTAAATAAATTTTCACCTGGATCTATTGGTGCTAGGGTAACCCATCCATCTAGAACTGCAGATGAGTGCTTTTGGAAAAGGACTGAAGGATTGTTCTGAGTCCATTGACGGTTAAGAGCCATCCATTCTGGCTCGATCTGCATTTCTAAGTCTTCTTCTGGCAGTGTGAAATCATAGTTTTCAGAAAAATCGTAATCCATGTCCATTGTTATTATATGTTATCAGTCGATATAATTATTATAAGAAATCATATCGAATTAATATTTAAAGACAAAAAATCATTGACTTATAGAATTTATGAAAGATTGTAAAATTTGTATATGTTTTTAAAGCAAGTAAACCTGACAGAAAATGGATTTAAAAAAATAATTTAAGCTGAAAGATTATCATAATTATTTTTCATTTGATTCCAAAAAAATTATTCTAGAACCATTTCTAAACATTAATAAAAAATCAATTACTATATGCGATCTTTAATTTTAAATTCATTAGATATTTTAGATAAATGAAATTATTGTTATTAGATTGCCATAAAGTTCCATTTTCAAATCATATATTCGTTTAAAAATGTAGTCTTCTTTTTATTAGTTTTCTCTATAATTCTCCTATAAACATAATTTTTTTGAATATTTAGATCTTCTTCCCTATGGAATTAGTTAAATTATTTGAATAAATTATCAATAAAAATTCTTAATTATTTTATCAATCAAAATAAACTTATAAAATAAATAATCAATAATAAAAATTAATATTTTTCCTATAACAGAAATAAATTTTCTGAATCTAACACCATTTAATTATCAATAAGTACTCTTAAAATAATTTATTTTTTGATGACCATAAAGATCCCATCTCCAATTGGTAATGCAATGCTTTT
Organism: Blepharisma undulans; assembly: GCA_949751825.1. Lineage (NCBI taxonomy): Eukaryota > Ciliophora > Heterotrichea > Heterotrichida > Blepharismidae > Blepharisma > Blepharisma undulans. The sequence continues at coordinate 85,572 of CATKHM010000016.1, forward strand.
CACCCTATCATCTCTGACAATTCTATCATTCAATCGCCTTACACCCACTGTTTCAGCATCATTTTTTGTTTCATCTGCTGCCATATTTAAAAATGCTACATTGTCGACTAAAATCAGCCCTCCTTTTCTCATAAGAGGAAGCAGACTTTCATAATATTGCAAATAGTTCTCTTTATCCCCATCAAGAAATGCGAAATCGAAGCTGTTTTCATGTCCTTCTCTTCTGAGCTTTTCTATGGTATCAAGAGCTGGAGCAATTATAAGTTCAATCTTATGCTCAACGCCAGCCAATTTCCAATATTTTTTTGCTGTTGACGTGAATTCTTCATTGATATCCAATGCAAAGAGTTTTCCGTCATCTGGCAACCCTAAGGCTGTACAGAGAGATGAAAAACCAGTGAAAACACCTATCTCAATGCACTTTTTGGCATTCATTGATTGAACAAGGTTTTCCATGAAATCTCCTTGAACTCGTTCTGTTGACATGATTGCATCTTCTGGATGGATTCTTCTCGTTTCAAGAAGCAGATCGTCTTTAAGAGTATTAGTTCTGATACCAACTTCATATATGTATTCAAAAGATTTTAGGTTTAAAGATGGTTTCGCTGTTGCTGTTCCTGAAAACCTTGAAATTCCTTTAACAAAATGCATAAGCTTGATTGCTGAACAGATTCTGTACATATTATAATTATATTATTCAATTTCACCATTCCATTAAATGTTCAACATTAAAAATTTTTTTCACTTTTGATAATTTTCGTATAAAAATGTCTAACATAAAATTCATGGGATTTCAGAATTCAGCCAGAAATAAAGGAATTCCTTACTTTAGAAACGTCAATGAATTTTATTAAGTCAGATATATAATAAGAAGCGAATTTCAATTTTTCGTAATTATCTATTTATCTGCAACTAATTGATCAAAATATGCTTTAAGTCTTATTTCAACAAATTTTTACAACACAAGACTGTCAGAGCGTGCAAATTATTCCAATTTATTTCTTATTCAAGTGAATTATTTCTGGTTGAGACATTTTTCCCTTTTCAGTTTCCTGGCAATAAGAAAGCTTAAAAAATTTTATATTAGCAAATAAATCAAGAGCTGTTTGACTTTAGTTTTCCAATAAAGATATTACTTTCTTATCTTCTTTTGATTTATTATAAAAGTATAAATTTATAACCGATATAAGTGAAAAAAATTTTCGAGTCCAACATAATTACCGAAATACATACAATTAATAGCAGATAAATTTATGAAATTTTACTATCAAGTATATTGTGATTTAAAACTTTTCATGTTAATGTTTTGAAATTTACAATTAAAAATAAGAGATTTAAAAGTCTTAATGGAAGATAAATTTATGAAATTTTATTAATTATTCAAAGATATATTGTGCTTTAAAGCTTTTTATGCTTATTTTTTGAAAAATACAATTAAAAATAAGACATTTAAAAGTCAATAAGAAATTCCTATTAATTAAGTTGAATTATTATTTTTTGGCTACCATGAAGATCCCATCCGCAAAAGGCAAAGCTATGCTTTTAACTCTATCATCTCTGGTAACCCTTTCATTTAAAACTCTTATACATTTCACACCTTCGTCATTATTGGTCTCATCCACGACTCTATTGTGAAAGACGATATTATCTATTAAGATCATTCCTCCTTTTCTCACCAAAGCCAGCACATTTTCATAATAATTCAAATAATTTGGCTTATCAGCATCGATAAACGCAAAATCAAAAGAATTTTCATGACCTTCTCTTCTCAGCTTATGCAAATTTTCCAATGCTGGACCAATTTTTAGGTCAATTTTGTGAGAAAGTCCTGCTCTTTCCCAATATTTCCTTGCAATTGATGTATATTCTTCACTGATGTCCAAAGCAATTAATTTCCCATCATCAGGAAGCCCAAATGCTGCACAAAGTGATGAAAATCCTGTAAAGACTCCGACTTCAAGGCATTTCTTAGCATTAAGAGAGCTAATAAGAATTTCTATGAAATCTCCTTCTATTCTGTCTGTTGACATCACTGAAAGTTCTGGGTAAAGAGATTTTGTTTCATTTAGAAGTTCTTCTTTGATCGGAGAGTTTCTGATACCAACATTGTAAACATAATTGAGAGATTTATCGCTGATAGTGGTTTTGAGAGGGGCAGTGCCTGAAAATCTTGAAATATTTTTGGAAATATTTGTTCTTCTGATGGCTGCTGAGAAGAGCTTGTTCATTTAAATGATAATTATGCCTATGCAATAAGTCTCCACAAATAAATTTTTATTTTATTGTTAATTTCATTGGCTTATTTTTGAATCAGATTGAAAAATGAAAAGGACTTATGAGGTATTTTTATTTAATATCACAATAAAAATGGGACAATAGCCGTTATTTTTCATGATACGAAGGCCATTAAAATTCAACTTATTAATATGAAAAGCACAATAGGTGAACAATTTTGATTGTCAAAATAGTTATTTTAGTTTATTACTTCTTAGTAACCATAAAAATCCCATCACCAAACGGTAAAATAATGCTTTTGACTCTTTCATCTATCGCAATTCTTTCATTCATTTGTCTTATCCCTTGTGCCCATTCATGATTATTAGTTTCATCTGCAACAACGTTATCCATAATGATATTATCTATCAATATCACTCCTCCTTTTCTCATCAAAGACACCAAATGTTCATAATAGCTCAAATAATTTGGCTTATCTGCATCCAAAAATGCATAGTCAAATGAGTTTTCATGACCTTCTCTTCTCAGTTGAATTAAACTTCCCAAAGCAGGACCTATCATAACATTGATTTTATGGTCTACTCCTGCTTGAACCCAGTATTTCCTTGCAGTTGATGTAAATTCTTCACTTATGTCAAGTGCATAGAGTTTTCCATCATCTGGCATCCCCAATGCAGCACAAAGTGAAGAGAAACCTGTGAATACACCAACTTCGAGGCACTTCTTAGCACTGGTAGATTGAACAAGATTTTCAATGAAATCTCCTTGAATTCTGTCAGTTAGCATGTAAGCATCTGCTGGGTAGATCCTTTGGGTTTCAGCCAAAAGTTCTTCTTTGATAGGTGCGCTTCTGATACCAAGTCTGTATATATATTCCAGCGATTTATGATTTATATATGTTTTGACTGGTATTGCACTTAAAGACCTGAAAATTGTTTTCAACAAGCAACTTCTCCTGATAGCAAAAGAAAGATGGTTCATATTTATTATTAGATTAATGAAAAGTAACGAATATGTCCATATATAATTTAAAATTTTCTGATTATTCCTGAGAGACTGCATATTTAATAGTGATTTCAATTATGAATAGAAATTTTTAAAAAAACCATCTTCTAAAGTTAAAATTTATGTCAATTAATATAAAAAACAAGCATAGGGTATCAACAATTTTGCTTAAAACTAAGCATTTCTTCTTTCTGTAATACTTTGTGTATAGCTAAACTTCTCTGTTTATAATCATCTTCAATAATCTACCTATTTATTTTCATTTCTCTTTTCAACTATCAAGTCTCTTTAAATTTATCACCATGATATTTTTGACTTCATTGAGTTTTACAAATAATCTATTTTCATCTTCAACTTTATTTCTTTTAATTCTTCCATGACAGAGATTTATATTTAAGTCAGATGCTAATAAAACATTTTTATTTTTTTAAATATATATTTATCTGCAACTAATTAATCAAAATATTTTTTTGGTCTGTTTCAACAGATTTCTGCAAAACAAGACTGCCAGAACGTGCAAATTATTCCAATTCGTGAAATTTTATCCTTTTTACGAATAGAAAATATAACTTATTTGTTGACAATTTTTATCATAAAAGTGTTAACTAATAGCCGAGAAAACAGATAGGAGAAGAAAACTATTAAATCTAGCATAATACTGAAAATCCAGCAACTAATAGTATTTTATAAAAATTTAAGTAATTATTTAAATATATTGCATTTTAATACTTTCACGCTGATATTTTGAAATTTACAATTAAAAAATAAGATATCCAAAAGTCAATAAGGAATTCTTATTGATTAAGTTGAATTATTATTTTGGCTACCATGAAGATTCCATCCGCAAAAGGCAAAGCTATGATTTTAACTCTATCATCTCTGGTAATCTTTCTATTTAAAATTCTTATACATTTCATACCTTCGTCATTATTGGTCTCATCCACAACTCTATTGTGAAAGATAATGCTAAAATTATTCCTCCTTTTCTCACCAAAGCCAGAACGTTTTTATAATAATTAAGATAATTTGGCTTATCAGCATCAATAAACGCAAAATCAAAAGAATTTTCTTCTTAGCTTAAGCAATTTTCCAATGCTGAACCAATTTTTAGGTCAATTTTGTGAGAAACTCCTGCTCTTTCCCAATACTTCCTTGCAATTGATGTTTATTCTTCATTAATGTCCAAAGCAATTAATTTTCCATCATCTGGAAACCCAAATGCTGCACAAAGTGATGAAAATCCTGTAAAGACCTCGATTTCAAGAGGCATTTCTTAGCATTAAGAGAGCTAATAAGAATTTCAATAAAATCTCCTTCCATTCTGTCTGCTGACATCACAGAAAGTTCAGGGTACAGAGATTTTGTTTCATTTAGAAGTTCTTCTTTGATCGGAGAGTTTCTGGTCCCAATTCTGTAAACATAATTGAGAGATTTATCGCTAATAGTGGTTTTGAGTGATGTAAAGTCTGAAATCTTGAAATATTTTTAGAAATATTTGTGATTATGATGACTGGAAGAGCTAGTTCATTTAAATGATAATTATGCCTATGCAACAGTCTCCAAAATAAATTTTATTTTATTGTTAATTTCATTGACTTATTATCAGAATCAAATTGAAAAATGAAAGACTCATTATGGGACATTTTCTCTTTAATATCAGAATAAATATGGGACATTAGCCGTTTTTTTCATTGTGCGAAAACCATTTAAATTCAGTCTACTAATTTAAAAAACATATACAGAAGAACAATTTTGATTATCAAAATAGTTATATTAGTTTATTATTTCTTCGTAACCATAAAAATTCCATCCCCAAACGGCAAAATAATGCTTTTGACTCTTTCATCTCTAGCAACTCTTTCATTCATTTGTCTTATCCCTTGTGCCCATTCATGATTATTAGTCTCATCTGCAACAGTGTTTTCCATAATGATATTATCTATCAAAATCACACCTCCTTTTCTCATCAAAGGCACCAATTGTTCATAATAGTTCAAATAATTTGGCTTATCTGCATCCAAAAATGCATAGTCAAATGTGTTTTCATGGCCTTCTCTTCTCAGTTGAATTAAACTGTCCAAAGCAGGGCCTATCATAAGATTGATTTTATGGTCTACTCCTGCTTGCACCCAGTATTTTCTTGCAATTGAAGTAAATTCTTCACTTATGTCAAGCGCATAGATTTTTCCATCCTCTGGCATCCCTAAGGCTGCACAAAGTGAAGAGAAACCTGTGAATACGCCAACTTCGAGGCACTTCTTGGCGTTGATCGATTGTACAAGATTTTCAATGAAATCTCCTTGAATTCTGTCAGTTGACATATCTGCGTCTGCTGGGTGAATTCTTTGGGTCTCTGCCAAAAGTTCTTCTTTGATAGGGGCGTCTCTGATGCCAAGTCTGTATATATACTCCAATGACTTTTGATTTATGTATGTTTTCACTGGGATGGCACTTGAAGACCTAAAAAGTTGTTTCAACAAGCAACTTCTCCTGATAGCGAAAGAAAGATGGTTCATAATTTTTATTAGATTAATGAAAAGTAACGAATATGTCCATATTAAATTTAAATTTTTCTGATTATTCCTAAATAAAATGTCAACGATAATTTAAATTTAAAAACGATTATTTATTTCTTTTTTCCTTTTTTTCCTTTGCCTTTCTTCCCTTTCCCCTTTTTCCCCTTCTTGTCTGTTTTTTTATCTGGGTCAAACCCAATTACAGCTCTTACAAAAATTCGATGCTCCATGACTTCTTCAGGCTTCATCGTGATAGGAGCAGGCAGTTCTGCAATTAGTTCTTTTACATCATTTATTTTAGCATAATAGCTTGGGTTACAACCCATCACATCTCTGATATTGGGATCTGCGCCTTGAGATATAAGCATTCTTGATATTTCAATATTTCTTTGTCTTATAGCTACATGCAAAGCTGTATGTCCCAGCTTATTTCGGAAATTCAGGTCACTTCCAGCCCTAATTAGCATTTCAACAATTTCTTTGTTCCCTTTTTCACAAGCTTTATGTATAGGTAAGTAATATCCGACATCTAAATGTGTGGGGATATTTGGATTTGCTCCGTAGTTTAGTAAAATTCTTACAAGGTTGACGTTTTCTAGTTCAGTTACTACATGAAGTGAGGTCATTCCATTGATATCTTGATCATTAGGTGTAACTTCACGATTTTGAAGCATCCGCAATATCTCTTCTGTATGTTGGTATTTTAAATGATAAAACAATAAATCGGTCCCAATAGTTTTTGTTCGGAGAGACTGCATATTTAATAGTGATTTCAATTATGAATAGAAAAATTTTAAAATAACTACCTTTTAAAGTTAAATTTGTGTTATTAAGATAATAAACAGACATAAGCAATCAATAATATTGTTTAAATTGAGAATTTCTTCTCCCTGTAATTACTTTGTATATAGTTAAGTTTTGCTCTTTATTGATATCTTAAATGTATTCTCTAAACATTTTCATATCTCTTTTTAAACTAATCAACCCTCGTGAACACTGATCACTATATTATTTGACTTCATCCAATTTATTTTTCAGCTTTATCAAGATTAATTTCATCTTTAACTTTATTCATACTTAGTTCTTCCATTTTGGCTTTATAGTTTAAAGAAATGCATCGAAAATTATATAAAAATTTGTAATCGAAAGCAGCTTCAAATTAAAATTGTTTTAAAAAAATATATTTGAGCATTTTTATGAATTGCAAATAGTCTAATAATAATGAATTTTTTCTCGATTTATCAAGTTATTAAGATTGATTTTTTTATATTTTCTTAAAATTTATTATTTAAATATACATATTTTACATTTATATTTCTTATAAGCTTTAAAAAATAATACATAAAGCTTCAGACCTATTTTGACTGACTTGGATTGTGATAATTTTTTTTGAATAATAAGCAAATACTCATAAAATTAATAAATTAATGCACAAAATCCATACTTTTAATTCTCATTTCAAACTAAATATAAGCTTTCTATAAAAATCTTTTCCTCTGTTTATTCCTAATATCCATAATATGGTAACCTGTCCAATTTCACTTGCCAATCTTCACTTTAAAATATGGACGTTACCCTCCTATCAATCTATTTTCTCTCTTTCTGGGCATGCTCTCTACATTCCATCATCGCTCCTTTTTTCCCAACAGAAGCCAAAGCCAAAGGGATGGGTGAAGACCAGATCGGGTATCTTTTCAGTCTCTACACAATCCTAGCTTTTCTATGTTTACCAATCTCTTATATAATCATGATGTGTATGGGAAAGAAAATTTTTCTCCTCATAGGCTGCCTGATAGAAACAGTAGGTATTCTTCTTTTTGCCTTCATAACTAATTTTGATGGAGACACCTTTGTATTTCTGAGCTTTGCAGGAATAATACTGCAAGGAATTGGAGGATCAGCAATGATTATAATTTTGGCTGGGCTGATTGCTGATATCGATACTGAGGATATTGAAGCTATGCTTGGATGGGTGGAATTTATGGGAGGTGTTGGCTTTATTCTTGGGCCACTTATTGGAGGTGGATTTTACAGTCTTGTAGGATATACATATACTTTTGTCACTTACGTCGTTATCTTTGCTGCTCTAACTATTATAGCATTTTTGGTTTCGCCATCAATAAAGCTTAGCAATGATACTGGAATAGGATCAAGAAGAATCAGCTTATTAAAGCTAGCTTTTAATAGAAAAGTTTTCCCTGCATTACTTGTAGCCATGCTTGGGATTGCTGGAAATTCTTATCTTGGGCCAGTTCTGTCAATCTATCTGAAAGAAAATTTTGATTTATCAATTGAATTAATTTCAGTAATTTTTGCATTGCCTGCAATAGGCTTTGCAACTGCAGTAAAAGGACAGAAAATGCTGCCAAAAAGATTTGATAGAAGAATCATGCTCATAATTGGGCTTTTTATTGAAGGGATTGCATTTTTCTTAATCAGCCCATCATTTGGCCTCCCAAGCGAAATTTCATTAGCTATTGCTGGGCTCATTTTGATAGGATTAGGAGGTGCATGGGCATATTTCTCATCAGTTCCTTATATGATTGAGGTAGCTGCAAAAGATATGAAAATTGAGGATAGAGAAATGTTGTCTGACTGCTTGTGAATAGTAGTGGGAGTGTTCCACTATGTAGGAGAGGCTTTAGGACCAATGTCTGCAGGATTGCTTACAGAATATATTGGATTTAATGAAGGTGCTACTATTTTTGGAGGAGCTGTTCTGGTATATACAGTTATTTTTGGATTACTCAGCAAAGCGATTGTGAATATTTTCAGATGCAAATACAAGAGGAAGAAGAAAACTAAACTTAAGCAAAGACTTATAGAATCAGATAATAATGGAAATTAAATTACAGCAAAAAAACTAATAAGTATTGCCATCTTGTCTGATTTTATAGGAATTTTTGGAGAAGGAAATAATACTGAAAGTTTTATGAGGAAAATTGTTGTGCTATTTTGCCTAGTTTTCTAATCGTAAATTTTTTCTCAGTTTATAAAGATTTTGAGATTCTTTTGTCGATTTTTTTTTTAAATATATAATTTTATATTTCTATTTCTTTATAATTTGTAAGAAATTATAGGCACTTCGTCCTATATTACTCTCATAAGAGACACTCTTAAACCGATCAAAATCTGGCTAATTATATCCTATTTGAAAAATAGAGTTAGATTTGAAATATTATCAAAAGTATAAAGGAATATTTTTAAACCGATATGACACTTCAAATAAGGAGAATATTGCAGACGCAGATCAGGATTGCAAGATTATCAATTAAAGGAGTCAAAAAGTAGAGAAAGCAATATTAATTCCAGTAAAGTTTTAGACCTATTTTTGACTGACTTGAATACTGATAACTTTTTTGAATAATGAGCAAATACTCATAAATTTAATA